>VZTL01006014.1:0-15571 GCA_013400535.1 Scopus umbretta | reverse complement strand
ACCCTTGTGCAATGGTCTTTCCAGGCCACTCCAGAGACAAGACGAGACCTCACAAGGATAGCATGGCTCAGATTGCTGCAGAGGACAGACCTGTAACCAGAACCAGGGTGAGGATAACTGGGTATTGACATGGGCTTGATACCCCTGCAACTACCTGATGGATGCTGCCCGGTGACTGAGAGGTGTGTTAAACAAATCACTGAGTTAAGTATTTAGGACAGGTTCCTTTACTGCATAGGACACTGGTCTGAGGCTGAGAACACTCAGGTTCAGCTCCTACTGCCCTGCCTCCCCATATGGGGGAAGTTATATGCATATTAATGCACAGGAGCTTAATTCAGGCTAGAAATGTGAGCTAGAATGTGTAACAGCCCCAAACAACACCACTTTATCGGCAGCTTCTGAAACAGAAGCCAGAAATCTTGAGTGTAGGTCTCCTGCTCTCAGCATGCATCTACACAGGCTCTGCAATCGCAGGTTCTGCTGGAAGGTCTATTGAAGTCAATGAGCCTTGGGTTGGATCTCATTGCAAAAAGATAATCAAATATCGTATTAACTCTTAATTCGGAACAGCATATTAAATTAGAAGCTCAAATTAACCTGAAACTGCATTTATATAATGAGAAGATTTAAAATCTGTGTATCCTGAAGGTGGGAGAACTCCTAGCCAAAGCCTTTCTCTCTGGCCTTGTATCCCAGAGCCAATCTACCTGCAGCACTGCATTTCAGCCTATTCCCTAAACCCTAAGCCTGGGATTTCCACTGAGACAGGAGGATATGTGGAAAATAAAGCCATCTCATACTTACCAATATTAAGCTGTCAAACACAGAGGGCTGCTACTAGCTAGACCCCAACCAATGCCAAGAACAGAAAAATCCCAGAGGATATTGAGAATCTGCACTGGCATCTCACTATCACAAATAGCCTCTTCCATCAGCACACCAATCCTGCAACACAGATTTGCTAAAAACCGAAGGAACTCAGTCATTGCTAGGATTAAAGTCTGAAACCACTCTGGTCTGAGCATCTCAAACATTAAAGCAGTTTGGTACCCAAGTTTAAGGCCACCTCTAGCTGTGAGTTTTATTTATTTCCTTCTTTGAGACTGTTCTGCTCTGTGCTAAATCCATCTTCTGACCACCTGGAGCGTTTGAGAGTCTTGGCTGTGATGCTTGTCTGTTTAGATAGACTGTAAGTAGAGCTGGTCAAAAAATTTTGACAGAACAGTTTTTCGCAGGAAAACGCAGTTCTCTTGAAATCGAAACGTTGCATGGGAACATGTCAATTTTGACAAACTTTGTTATGTTTAAAGTGTCAAAACAAATCATTTTGATTTTCTCTCTTCATTTCAGTTAAACAGAAATGCTTCATTTTGAGGAGATAAACACATTATTTTTATGTTGTTTCAATTAATTTGTTTTGACATATTCTGTATTGTATTGATATATGTTAAAATATACTATCTATTGCATAAAATATTTGATGGAGTTTTATTTATTACATATGTTATCATTATACAATGCTAAATATTTCCCATAGCATTTTAGTGCTTCAGCACCACAGAAACAGAAGATATCGATAGTCTCAAATTATTATTGCTTTTGAATTTTTAAGCCATAAGAGCTTTGTGGAAGCATGGTTCTCATTCAAACTGGAGCTTAAAAAAACCAACCACAAATCAAAAGGCAAGAATTTCCCAAGGAAATAGCATGTCCGTTTTCCAAGCAGCTCTGTCAGCTCAATGACTGCATAGCACAGTTCCAGTCCTCTCTGCACACCAGAAAACCTACTCCTGTGCTTGTTTAAAAAAAAAAGAAAGAAAATGCAGATTTTCCCAGAGTGGAATTTGCATGTAATATTTTCATGAGCATCAGGGATTTAAAAGTCTGAATACTATTGACCTCCTGGGGCCTTTGTCTTCCAAACCACTTATGTACTTTTAAAAGATATATTCCACCTCCTTCTTGGAAGTCTACCTCATTTTTTTTTTTCTTCTTTTAAACCATATTTTCCTCCTCCCTGTGTGGCAGAGGGGAATTGCTACCCATGAATTTGCACCGTCAAGTCTGTGTACGTGGTGGTAAAAGTGGGTTGAAAAAAAGGGCAAGACAAGTAGCAAAAGGGAAGGAGAGAATAGCGGCGCGGAGCAGAGCCTGTAATGAGGCAACTCTATTGATTCTTCATTTCATGGATGAAAATGTCCCCAATGGCTCCTGTGCATTCACTGCAGTTCGATGAGAGATTGAGGGCAGCAGGTCTCAGTACTGAGGTCTGAGCACTGTAGTGCTGCCAGCGCCTGTTTGCAGGGCTGAATGGCAAGAGGACAGAGAGTCCATTTTAAATGTACGCGAAGAGAACAATATATACAAAGGCAGGGCCGTAATACAAGGCTGTGTGTGATGGTGGATGGAGCAGGAGGCAGAGCATGGCTATGCATGGCCACCCTCGTTTCCCTTCTCCTCCTTTCCACCATGCTAAAAGAAAGTTTAAATAGGTAGTAAGAGCTGCTCCTTCCCATTGCAAGGCTGCCAGCACCCCTCAGAGAGACGGGTTAGTCCCCACCATCACACGGGCTTCGCAGGGGTGAGCATGGTGTTTTGTGCAATGGGAATAAAAAGGAGAAGCACCCCCAATCTTTGGAGGCTTATTTAAAGTGTGTGTGGGGCTTTGCTGTCTGCTTTTCCTCTTAAAGGGACATGCCTCTACTGCCAGGCACTGCAGTTTGAAATCTGAATTTCCCCATGCAGCTGCTTAAAGTGCACCTCTGCATGCAGATTCGCCTGGTTATCTACTGTTGCTCCAGCTGGCCTGTCACTATAGATTACAGCGTTTTGCTAATAACGAGCACTGCTGTAGTCTGAGACGTCCATTAAAGGCTGATGTTTCTACCTCCCCACCCCACAAATGGCTCCATCCCAGCTGACATTTCTGTACACGTGGCGAGGTGGGAAAGGAGCAAAGTGCTTCAATTTGTTTCTGTGTTAGGCAACAATGGAACGAGTTGAAGGCAGAAAAAGATGCTTGAGGATGATAAATTTTTAAAATTGTGGATTATTTACTGGAAAGTTGATCTTATCTCTTGTCATCAGCACATCTGTAATACTGAGCCCCATCCCTCTGTCAGCAACGGTACAACTGAGCACTGAATTAACCCCTGGCAGAGTCCTTGAGGGAAATGCTTCATTACTCCAAGCCACACTGTGGACTCTCTTTGGAAAGGAGGAATGCTCCTGCAGGGAGAGATTGCCCGTCCATGCCAGACACTGCAAATCATTAGCCCTTCATTGTCTGAGGATTTGAAGGCTGCTGACAGATCAAAAAGAATTGGCTGGACACTTGACCTTTCTCCATTGCCAGGAGGAAATCATTGACCAGGAAGAATAGCACATGCTCTACTAGGCACTACAAAGGGAGGGAAGAGGGTCTGGAAGAATTCAGAGCTATTTGTAAAACAAACACTGCTGCTTCAGCACAACCTGTGCAGTTGGCCAGCTTTGCCACCACTTGTGGGCATGCTGAAGGGGTGGATTCCAGTTTGGCATGTGTCGGGTGCCGTCACAACTCCTCCTGCTCCAAAGGGGACATTCAGAATGAGGCTCTGCCCAGAAGGCTTTCTTGTGGATGCTGAAAGATTCACACCTTTGGAGGTTGGGAACAGGACAGGACACATGAAACTGTAGTTTATAGTTTCATTGGCACAATGTCCTGCCAAAGGGTGAGAGCAGGTTCCTTCACCAGCATGCACACAGCTGACTTCTGCTAATTTTCCCCACTGCTTTATGGATCCCACATGCCTCTGCAACCACCCAAAGTGACTCTGTCTGAAAGCGATCCAGAGCAGGCGTCACATTTGTTTCTTCAACAGCCTGACCAGAAAGACCCCATGCAATCAGCTGGCTAAATCCAAATCTGAAAAACACCTCCATCACTGGTCATGAGTAATTAATTCTGCTTTGATATTCCCCAGGGCACCTAGCAGCTAGTCAGAGCTGCCGGAGAAAGAGACGCTGCTGGGGAAAAGGAATAAACAGACTTTCCTCAACTACAGTCATAGAATTAGATAATAAATAGCTAGCTAGATAAATAATTTTCTGTGAGTGGTAAATCAAATGCAGAAAAGGAATACAACTAGCTGGCTTATCACTGTGAAATCAAAGGTCTTTGGAAGGAGTTTCCAAAGAAAGAAAGGTATTTAGAATCTACTGAGCTCATGAAGACATAGCCTGAAGTTATCTATCATGTCTAATGTGACTGTTTACAAGACAGACAGCTATTCTTGGACATTTTATGCCTGGAATAATATTCTTGGACCAAAGCAGCTCAAGGAAGCTTCCTCCTAATTTACATCTATGTTTTCTCCCTCCTCCTGCCTGGATTGCAGGCTAGACAACATCTTTGTTCCCACAGCATCAACACAGTTTCCCCCCACCAGCTGTTGTGTGCTTGGGCTGTATTCCGCAGGACTTGAGGCAATACGTAGGAGTTCCAGCAGTGTCCTGGATTCAGGTACCGACCCTGTGATATGCATTGTACCAAGCAGATGGCGGTCTAATCCTTGCCAGCGTGTAATGCCCAGTGTGCGGAGAGCACCCGTAACCCCTGTCTGATTGAATATGCATATTTGCATCTGATTTTACTCAAGCACTAGAAGTCCCTGAGCACAAACTAATCCAGATGAATCAAGTGCGGGACACCCAGGTTTGAGATCCTGTCACAGCAAAGAGGAGAAATCTGCTGGTTCTCCTTTGCCCACATATCTCCCAGTCCTGTAAGTCTTTTCTCTCCTTTTGGCCCCTGTATCCCTGCGGATACAGGTTCCACCTTTCAGATACCCTTATGCTCTCCTCCTTAGAAGTTCAGTTTGGAGTCTGCTGCCATTGCAGTGAGGGTTTCTGAGCTTGCAGCTGGGTCCTCTGCCTTCCTGCACACCTTCACCTGGAGTCTGAAATCAGTCCAGATCAATTCCTTCCCTCCCTCTTTGCTACTCTTCTCCTTAGACCACCTTGTTCCTTCTTTATCCATTGCAGCAGGCACAGCCAAGACACATTATTAACACTTGCCACTTCATTAGTAATCTTGTACAGGAGGAACAGAGGAGGAGAAAAGAAGAAAGCATGCAAAAACGGAGAGTAAGGAAAGTTGAAGGAAGAGTAACAAAGAATGGAAGGTGTAAATGAGAAAGTGCGGGAGTAGGAGAAGTATGAGAAAGATCTAATGGGTGAGAAAGAGATTTATAATTAATTTGCAATCTAGTGAGAGTGCAGCGGAATCGAAGTCAGGACTGTAGACTTCCCTATATGCTTCTGCTACTGATTTACTCTGTGACTTGAGATAAATCTTTTTATTTTCTCCTTTTATCACCCACTGCTCCATACCCTTTGAGTATATGTTATTTGAGGTCTGAATTGTCTTTAACTGTGTGTAGCATAAAGGAAACTGCAAACATAGGCACTAAAGATGTGAGACATTATTTTTAACACATACTAAAATTAGGCACAAAAAAGTGCTTGGGGATTGACTGACAATGTTTATTAATTCAGGTTGAATCCATTAGATAGTTACTGTCAAAAAATGGGATGGGAAAAATTTAAAAGAATCAAAGTACATGACTGCATAATTTCTTAACTTAAATGCTTCATATTGAAATGTTTACAAAGTGGATCTAGAAGACAAAAAAAAGGGAAATAATACAGTTGTGAAAAAAGCTATGCATTTCTGCAAAATTTAAGATTTTGAATGATTTTCTATTCTCCCTTCATTCTAGTCCCACATATGAAAAATTCTTTTCTTTCTTCCCTCCACCCCAGTTATGTTTGAATTGCTAAAATTATTTTTTTTCCCTTCATTTTTTGTCTTAGGAGCAAACTGAAAAAAAAAAAAAAAGAAAAAATCATTATTCACTTATCCCTACTAGGAATTACAATAACTGTCTGTCAAATCTTCATAACAACATGAGGGATCTCAGCAAGGCTGAGTTTCTGTGAGTTTCTTAAGCTGATGACTTTCATAGTCCTTTGCTCTCTTCTAGTGTAAACCTGCATTCAACAGAGAACTTAAAGTAAAATAATTAGATTTATAGGAAAATAAATGAGCAAATCCTTGTGTCAAAAATGAGAGAAAAGTTCCCAGGAAATAACTGGGAGAGAGAATACTGGATTTACTTTTTTCCAATAGAAATTGTCATCTACCGCTGTTTTATTTTAAGGCAGTCACAGCATCCCTCTGTTTCTCTGAATTCTTTCTTTCGCTTCTCTTGGTTCTCCTTTTTTTTTTTTTTAAACACTGCTATCTCTAACATGTAACCAAATAGGCATGAGGTCCCTACAGAAAACTGGAACGTGTGATGTCCAAGTGCATTTGACATTAAGCAAAAAACCCATAGCTCTCTGCAATCAGCCATCCTTGATTCAAACCACCGAAGTGCACTCTGAACGAGATACAGACATGCAGGGATGGGAACAGCATGTACCGGGGATCCTGCTCCTCAGGCATCTTCTGGAGTCCATTTCTGTGTCTGATCTCTCAAGCATAGGACCCTGCTCACGGCCACCCACTGGCAATATCAGTCCCAGAGGTATTTAGGGAAGCATCACCTGCTTCTGGCATCCAGGGGATTTAAAGAAAATTAGGCACATATATAGGATTTAGGAATCTAAATATCTCTGGGTGTTTCTACATTGTCAAAGAATTTGGCTCCTGGCTTCCTTAGCCATAAAGAATGCATGTGTGTTAGTTTGCTTTTGGGGTTTCTTCAGAAGGAACAAGCTTCCACTAAGAAGAAACCCAGTTCTGGGTATATTTTGGTTTATTAACATCATTTGTGGGCGATATGAGCAAGCACAAACTCTCTAATGGCTTATTGTCATCTTCCACAGTCCTTCAGCACTGTCCCAGAAGATGCTACACGCTCAAACACTCCACACATGCACATGGGGCATGCAAAAGGCATCCAGAGCATCTTACTACAGAAATACTGCAATATGGATCTGGAAATCAGCCCTCATATCCTTTCAAGAGCCTGGAACTTTAAAGTTACATGTAAAAATAAAATCCAGAGTGTTTCTCAGCTTTCCTGATGATTTTCCACAGCTCCAAATCTTATTTATGGAGGTCTGCAGACAAGCAGTAATGCTATGCAAGAGCAGCAGAGTGTGTATTTGTCCCCAGCCCTTCTGTCCACCACTATTATGGCACCCAAGGGACGGTCATGCCTCCAGCATCAAAGCAGTATCCCTGTTATCTGAGACACAAAGTGCTTGGGGACTGTACTTCACCAGTCTCAAGACTCTAAGGAAGAGCTCTCTTGGAGGAGCAGCAGTGAGAAAAAAAATGCCATGGACAAAATTTCTGTCTTCAAACTTGAAAACAAACCAAGTAATGAGAAGCACTGCAGGAGAATCCACTGCTAAGAAGGACTTATCAGCCTCTTTTGCTCTTCTTTTTAATGCAAGCAGCTTTATCATTAATTTGTATTTACTGCAAATGCTGAAGTTGGTAAAAAGACTAATATGCTGCACGGAAACAGCAGTCTTGATTCAGGCTTCTTAAAGCACAATGCACAAATGCGTGTATGTGTACGTGTGTTTGTGTGTGTGTGCACCTGTGCACTTGCACACTTCGTTGTGCATGTTGTGTAAGTAAAAGCCCCATATCTATGTGCAAGGGAGGGAAAGAGATACAATTAGCATATCCATCCTTTATATATTCCAGTAAAAGGCCAACTTCATTAGTGGTCTTAGGCAATGAGAAGAGAAATTAATTCAGGCCAGACTTCTAAACACCAAGCCATTTTGCTGGGGTGGAGGGGAGTTAGAGGCAAACCAGTGCTGCTTTTGCCCAGCACTGGAAATATAAAGACTCAGTACTGCTGAATATTAGTCTTTGGAGGGGGCTACATTTCCTGAGGGCATAGATTGCTGAATTCTTAAAAAAATCCAGATTTCTCCTCATGCCAAAATTGGAGCTGAGTTTTCCTGAGTGGTTTGCATACACTGTGTGAGCTGGAGGGCTCAGAACCACAGCACCGACTGTAAGAAATTCAGTTCCTATGCATAGAAACACATGCATTTAAAAAGCTCTTCTGAAAGATATCAGCCTAAGTGACCTGCCCAAGGTCATACATAACATGTCAGTGACAGCATCGAGATTGAACTATCTAGCTACAGTGCTGCTTTATTCACACAGTGCTGTTGCATCCCCAAACAGCTGCTGCTCCCGGTCCACTGCTACCTTCCAGTCCTTATCGCAGTCTCCTTAGAGACACATCTGTCCTGTGCTCCGTAAACCATAATATACCTATAGTCTTTTATTCACTACCCGTCACCATGCAGTTTTATTACAGATCCCTGAATTATCCAGCCTAGTCTACAATCTGCTTATTCCTGCCAGCCATTCTTCCTTTCAACCCTCACCTCACCTTTCAGCCTTGTCAGTGTTTTAAGTCTTCCAAGTACCCGAAATGCAGGGACAATTCTGATTTCCTGGGGGAAATCCAGCAGAATTTCACTGAGGCCAGTCTGCTGGTCTCTCTCCCTCTCTCTTTTTTAAATGCAGATGGCTAGAAATCAGAAACTAGCACTGGTCTCTGCAGTCACATTTGAACCAATCCTTCAAGAATACTAACTCACAACTGCCATTTTAAAGCTCTGATCGCCATTCTTGCCATCTATAAAATTTTATTCCCCTCCCTTCTCTGCTCCTTTCATCAGAAATCAATCTCCCAATAATGCAGGTGAACTGCAATCCTAGCTCATAGCTATTTTTTTTTGCATGCATCTTTCTCATGCATTTTGCAGAACAAAAGCTCCCTCGTCCATCCTTCCCCTTTCCAGCCAAGCCTATAAGCACAGTAATCATCACACCTACACAACACCTTGTCGGCAGACTTGCACCTGCCTGTCACATCTCTCTCTTGTTTGCAATCCAGGAATCAAAGGAATCATTCACCCAGTGTGGCAATTTGTCTCAGCATTCACACGCTTGCCTTGCCGGTGAACTTTGTGTTCCTACCTGCCAGGTCTCCTCTCCCTCCCTGCCAGCCCCAGTCATGCATCTCTCTCAGAGCTTTATTCCATCTAGAGTATATGCTTTCCTCACAGCCATCAGTTTTTCATCCTTCCCACCTTTCTCAGGGAAACAGTTTTATTACCTGTCTCAGCCCCAGTGCAGTTGACTGTGGAAGAGTAGTCTCCTCTTTGCTCACCTGGCGATGCTCTTAGCCACTGGAGAAGTGGCCCTCAGAAAGTTTCACCTGCCGAAGCTGAACACCCCTGTCTGTATAAACAGCCTGTTCTCTCTTCACCCCAATGTCTGTCTATGGCAATAGGAAGAAAATGGCTGATATGAGAGGAAGAGTATGGAGAAAGGCAGATTCTTGTTCCCTCCCACCGGCATGGTCCCAGTGATGGTGGAAGACTGCAGGCGTGATGCAGGATTGTGCCCAGCACATGGCAGACAGGGTGGACCTCCATCTTGCGGGGGGCGGGTGGGGAGGCACCTTGGGACCCTCTGGTGCATAGAGCTGTGGCACTGGAGAGAAAATGTGGGGGGAGGAGATGGGACAATATTGGGCTCCTTAACTGATCTCTCTCCACTCTGTCACTCCTGCCAGGCTTATTCAGTTAAATCTCTAGACACACTCAGGCATTTATCTCTGCCGCAGCCTTCCTGCATAAGCTTGGGCAAATTCTTTAAGGTGACATTTTACAAACACCTTGGAGACTGATTTTCCACGTGTTCAGCATATCCCACTATGATATTTAAGGCCCTGTTTTCTAAAATGTTCCTTGCCACCAACTACTTTCAAAATCTGTCAAGGCCAAGCCTGAGCTCCTATTCCTGCAAACTGAAATGATTCCACTGGCTCTAATAGGATTTGAATTGATCATCAGGCCTCATTCTGCACTTCCTCTGACACAGAGCAGAGGTGATGGCATTCCCTGTTTCTTTTCATCCTCCTCTGTCTGGACTGCAGGCCCTCGAGGGCAGCGAGCTTGCATCTGTACAGTACCTAGCACTGGGAGACTCCAGGCTCATCTGAGCTCTGCAACATCCTGCAAGTAATGGTGGTGACAGAGGAAACTGAAATGTGCAGCTCAGGGTCATTGCTGCTGCTTATAACCACCCATTTTTTGTCCTACTTCAATATCTACTGTAATCAGTGAAATTACTTTTGTGGGAGTTGACACAGAAGTAGAGATTGTTGGATTGATATTCTGTCTGGCATTGATGGAAACCTTTTTATAATACCTTAATCCAGCACCCACAGAAGCAATTTACTAATCTCTTGCTGACTTGGCTTCTAGTGGGATCGACCATATCCAGTCATATTACCTGGCCAGCCATATTATGTTCTTTCTATGCAGAGAGAAAATGTTCTTCCTGACCCCAGAAGATGGTCAGCTTTTGCTTTGAAGCATGAGATCTGATTACCATTGTCCTAGATTGCAGAGCTGCAAATGCTATTAATTGCTACAAAGTTATGTAGCCTTTTACACTTCAAATCCATCCAGACTTTGATCTCAGCGACATCCTGCAGCAGGGAATTGTGTAGCTTCACTATACACTGAAGAAAGGACTATTTCCTTTTAATTTGCTTTAAAAGTTGTGCCCTTTAATTTTGATGTGTCCCCTTGTTCTTGTATCATCAAAGTGTTAAAATGTTTCTGATCACTTTTTATTCTAACCTTCATATACTTTTGTACCGGAACCCAGATGTCCCTTCTTACTCCTAGCTTTCCCAGACTAAATAAACTATTATTTCCAGACTTTCCTTATTTAACTTGTTAATATTTGTAAAGCAATTTAAAATATATTAATACAGTTCAATTATAATATCACGTCTATTTTCCAGCCTTCCTTTTAATGTCTCAAGCGTCCATCTAATTTGCCATCAATCTCCATTGATTCTTCCTCTGATGATATGTTAGTCTTTATAATATCCCAGGGAATATTTCTTCTGCCTTCCTGACCAGCATTTTGGAACAAAGAAGCTGAACTCTGGCAGATCATAAACATGATTCACTCTGCACTCAGCATGTGTATGGATTTGCTGTTGCTTAGACTTTGATCCTGGAAACAGGTTTCATTATGTCCATGGGACTGTAATTCAAAATTTGGCTATGTGATTCAGATTGCAGGATCAGGCCCTTTGCTGTCGTGATTGCACTAGGGCAGTGAAACTTGAGCACACATTTGAAAGCAAGCCTATATTTGCAAGTCTTTGAGCGATATCCAAACACTCGATTACATATCCTGCAGACATGGGACCTGCATCCCATTTAGACAAGGGGTACGAACTGAAGTCTGTCCAGTCACAAATAGGGCAGAGATGGACAATGAGAAATGTTTTTTCTCTCCTTCTTATCCTATAGAAAGTTGGAGGCACCCAAGGAAATTATGTGGTACCAAATAAAAAAAAATCCCAAACAAAACACTTTTGCACACAACTCATAACTAATTCCATTACTGCAGAATATTATGAAAACCAAAAGCATAAAAGGACTCGGTAAAGGAATAGCCATACCCACAAGAGCTAGGGTTCCTGGTGGCACTGCACATGACAGTCCTGAGACAGCTGATGACTTTGCATGTCCTCAAACAGATGAAAGATTATCCCAGGATTGATAGCACTCATCCATACCTTTCTGATCCTTTCAGTGTCCTACTGTTTTGGTTAGACCACTTTTCAGTTTTTCCCAGTCTTAACAAGGCCCGATCCAGCTCCATCACCAAAACATATCACTCCTTCCTCTATGTCACTAGTAAATACTCCAAGCAAGACATCCAGTTCCAATCACTGTATTTATCATTAACTCTTCTCCCTCAAGAAGCAAAAAGAGGATTGACACACATGTATGTCTAAAGGCACAAAAAGGATTTTATCAAAGTACTTGCGAGAACTCAGATTGCCGCTATTAGGTTACTTTAAGCCAGCACTATATAAATATTGTGGGAGAATCCTAACTGGTGGCTTTTCCCTGGCTGATTAGATTTATCTATCCGCTGGCCTAAAATATGGTACGGCAACCCACCATCATTTTCAAATACTTTATAGTTCTCTTTTAGGAGAGTGGAAATGGCAGATAAACACATTATCAGCATTCTCAGGCATAAAACAGTGAAGCCTGGAGTTGTTTTGCAGAAGCAGCTCTGAATTTGGACGACATGACATAAGCAATTCTAGAAATAGCTGCTGGTCTGAAGGCTACGCTACATGTATCCTCATTGCTGCCTTTTTATCTCCGTTCACAATTTTAGCACAAACATTATGCTGTCTTTGTTAGTTCTTTCCTTTGACTTTCTCAGTAGTTCTCAAGCATTCTTCAGTCTCACCTTGTACCTCCTAAGCTCTTGCTGCTCCCTCAAAACACACCTTTGATTTTGACTTCAAATCTCCCCCAGCACAGAGCAGTGTAAGAAATGCCTGGAATAACTCTAGCATCCTCATATACTAGGCAAGGAGGTGGTCTGAGCTAGGAGGGACCCGTAACCACATATATACCCCAGCATATGTCTGAGGGCTTTGCTTACCTGCTCACCCTCTGTACCTGCTTGAAGAGCAGTCACATGCTGAAAGCAGCCAGGCTGCTCCAGCACTCATAGCCTGCCTCACTGTTGTTTATTCCACTGATCCCAGAAGTCCAGCTGAAGATTCACACTTGCTCGTCCTGATTCTCCTGCCTTCCCTGAATCGTCAGCCTCCTCCCTAGGGTTGCAGTTCATTTCCTTCCACCCTTCCTTGGTTAGATTTTGTTTCTTTGTACTTTTCTAATTATTGCTCTGAACTATTGAACAAACTTCTTTTATTTATTCTTCTGGTCCTGGCAGCCACACCTGGAATATACTGCCTACACAAGGCAACGGTTTTAAAGCTCGCCCTCCCCACCTTCCCACCCTGCTTAGCAAGTCAGCATCCACAACTGCAAGGATAAATTACCACAAAGGTCTCCAATGTTAGCAATGTATCTGACAACCTCGTACGCAGCTCCAGCAGCGTAAAGAGATGGCTAAATGGGATCAGTTGTGCCGACTCAGGACTTCTGGCCAAAACTGCATCCAAAATCATGATGGACACAGCAGAGTCTAGAGCGCAGGCCAGGTTCTAAATCATGCTCTAAATCAAGCCCTAAGAAAGAGATCCTCACTCACCATGATGCCAGTTACCTCCCCTGGCTTTGACAGGCTGTGATTTACAGCAAGTTGTTCCAGGCTTTTCATAGGTACTCACTGTGCAACATATTTCAGCTGTAATATGCATAGATATAAAAGTCCGAGGTATAAGAAGACCTGCCGTAAGGCTCCAGGCTTTATCTTCTATAAACACCAGGTGAAAGAGCACAATTTCTGTCAGGACAGCCATGAGACAGGTACCAAGCATGAAGAGACTGCAAGAACCAGAGCTATGCCGCTGGAAATCGGGCAGTATGGGAGAATGGATGGGAGCTTGAGAGCTCCCTCTGTTCCTATATTCTGTTTTGATTTCCAACAAAAAAGCCCTGGAGCAAACTGTTTTTTTCTGGAGCTTCTCTTATGTGGGAGAACCTCTCATAGCTTGGTTTTCAAGCTTTTGTGTCATTGCTTGGTATGTGTCAACCCAGAGCTGGCTTTGTTGTAATTTGTGAACCTCTGGGAAGAAAGATGTCACTGTGATGGCAACACTCCATTGAACAGTGCCCATTGCTAACACACAGGGAGAATTTGATCTAGGGCTTGAAAGCCATACTGGTGCTTCTGGCACCTGAGCTTCTACCTCTGCCCAGCATTTCTATCACCAATATAAACAGTGAATAACAACAGTATGTGTCTGGCAAAGCCTATTCACTCTGTCCTCCTCTGGAGGCCACCATTTGAAGCTGTTTTAGATTATTTGCTCCGATCAGCTGCCGCTGCTCTGACTTACTGTTATTTCTACTGCCAGTGTGCGAGGTGATCCGTCAGCAGTGCAACTAGTTGTTTTTCTGAAATAGGAGCAGTGAATCGTGTGTGTGGGAGTTCAAGCATTGGGGAATGCTGTGTCAACACCTAGAGACATGCCATCCCCAGAGCCACGGGGGCATTGGTGCCACCATGGGTTCCACTCAGCCAGCATTGAGCTCTGAACGGGCCTGTCAGCAGACACAGCAACAGCGTTGTGCATAGCTAAGCTCTGTCAGCTGCACCTTGTAGGCAACAATAAAATGGATGTAGAGCACATGACTTCAGAAGAACAAATAGCAAAAATAAATAAGCATCTTTCTCTCCTGTGATGCTGCTTGCAGGTTCTGCCTCAAGGCTGGGAGAAAACAGCTCATGGAATAGGCAGCTGCAAAGGTTTAGACGTTGTGTTAAACTCCTCAACCAAACCACAGAGGGAATTCTGGGCCTGACTTTTAGCTTCTTTTCAGAATTACATGTTTATGCCCAATTTATACCAACTTTTAGGATCTCATCCAGCATCCCTGAAGTAAACTTGAGTCCTTCAGTTGCCTTCAGCTTAGTCTAAATCAGCTGCTCCTCTGATTTCTGTGCTTTCCGCACATTCCTCCCTCCCACTAGTCCTAGCACTTTTTCTTCCATGAAACAGTACAGCTTAGCCCATCAAGTCAGCAACAGCTGTCCTACACCTACACTCGAACCCTGGTGAATGTCACCTCATTTGCCTAGTCCAGCTCTGCCCATGTTTGACTCTCTCCAGACGGAAGAACCCAGTAGATATATCCAGTTTCCCTCCCCAGGCCTCTCTGCTTGATAATGTTTCCCTTCCCCACACTGATTACAAGCTGCAGCCTACTGCGGCCATGTCCAGCCGAGCTCTGGTCCCAGCAGGTCAGCTGGACATGGCAGCGCAGAGGCACAGCGAGCAGGGAAAAACCTCCCCTGCCATCTGAGAGCACTGGGGTATCGCGTATAGCTGGGAGGAGATGCCTTGCCATGCCTGAGCTCCGCACTATGTAGTAACTCAGCATTGTGCCCTGGGTGGCAGCCGCCTTCCAAGCAAGAGGAAGAACCGCAGGATCGGACCTTGGTCCCTGGGCCTATTTAGAAGCCAGATCCCTCTGTGCATGGATATTCTTCCTTTCTGGAAAGCTTCTCTGGGTGGCCTGAAAGGAAATGGGCCAAGGTCCTTACAGTTGTTAAAAATCTCGTGATACTTTTGCAAGAGGGATGGTGTAAATCAAACCACAGGGCACAAGCTACCTAACTCCGGGTAATTTATATTCTGCCTCACTAAGTTCATCTCTGCACTTTCAATGCATGAAGTGATTTTTCACTTCCCCTGTAGTATTTGCTGGCACAGAAAAGCTGCTGGGCTCTGTCCCAGAAGTAGCTGCATTTCATCACCGGGTAAAAGATTCCTGCATGTATCGGGCCAGATCCTCGGCAGAACTCCCGTATGCACCAGCGGCTTTGCCGCCGGAAAGGATCCGGCCCAAACCCATTCAGCTGCACCTGGGCTCCTTGGAGAAGAGAGCCCTGTTGTTATTTATCGTTCCCCCCCCGCTCCCCGCTCCCGCCTCCATATTATTATTAGCGCTTGGCTCCAGCTCCGCCAGGCCGGGGCAGGCGGGGGGGAGGCGGGCGATCCCCGCC
>VZTL01006013.1:5197-17847 GCA_013400535.1 Scopus umbretta | reverse complement strand
GATTCTATGATTCTAAAATAAGACTTTACCTAACTGGCAGATCATCTGAGGGTACGTATTATACATATACCTCTATGGCATTTTAGTCCAGTTGCAAAGAAATGCAGCAAGACTACTGAGCTCTCTTTTTTCCCCAACCAGATGTTCCTCTGCTTCTCACATTGATAAGGAGGGAGCAGCAAGAAATTGAAGAGTGAGACTCACTGGAGATGGGAAAATGAGAAGAATTTCTTCATTGAAACAGTCATGAGACTTACCAAAGGGCTGGGAGCACTAGTAAATATATGCTGCATTGTAAAATATATACTGGAGAGGCATTGAAGGAAATGTTTATCTCACAACACTGTTTGATCCAGGGTAACAGAACATCCAGAAGTCAATTTCAACTTCAATGATTTCAAAATCTTTTGAGTCCAAAAATACAGTAAGTCTAGCACAAAGCAAAATTTTTCATGAAAGACAAAAGCTGTGCAGCAGCAGCATGGCTGAATCATCTTGCTTTAAATCCAAAGGCATGAGTTCTGGACATGTGCTTGGAAGAACAGCTACTTGACCAAGATAGAAGAGTTAAGGTAGATGATCCCTGAGTTAACATGTTGTTCCTCAGTAGCAAAGTCCTGGATTTGCTGCTCCCAGATAAGAAGCCAACACAGGACAGGGCTGCTCCCTTGGGCATGTCAAACAGGCAGAGAAGAGGTGGCAGTTGGAGGACCTGACTCTGCTGCTTCTGGGATTACTAGTGACACAGCAGTGGCAACAAAGAGGCTTCTCCTCAAGCAGCGGCAGAAGAAACCAGATCAATGTTTCATGTCACCTGCAGGGTTATAGCCTTTTTATGGCTACATGGAGGTTTACTGACTTGTGCATCTTTCTGCTTCATCCATACTTACCACCAACATTGACCTGGGCTATCAATGGGAGTAAAATATCACCTACATCATTCTCCTATGTGATGTTGGTTTCAGAAACTAACCCTTAATCACATTAGTCTAACTGGCCATCAAGATTTCTAAGAGACCTTTCATAAATACTTGTTTTAAAAAAGTACTTGGAGGCAATAATGATTATTTTTTAAAAAATTTTTGGTGAGTATTTCATTATGACTTCCATTGCTTCAGCTCACATTAAACATTTTATTAAAATGAATGTTTAATAAAATCAGTTTGAAATGAAAAATCAAAATCATCAGTTGTGAGACTGCCAAACCAGAACAGTTCATTATCACAATTCTGTCTTTCAGTGTTCTTTCATCCTAAACGTCATTGAAATTAACACTTTTTTAAATGTTTCAACACAGAGAAAACAACATCCTTCACCAAGAAAATCATTACAGAAATAATTACTGGAAAAAATTATGACCAGTAGTAGTCTGACCCATGGGCATAATTAGATGTTACTCAGGAAGACTCAGTGACCACAGATTGACAGATAGCTCTCTTAACGTCTTCAAAATATTATTTAAAGACTCAAGCCTACACTAAATTGTTCAAAAGGATGGATTTTCAGCTAAACAAAGAACCAATGGATCCATCAAATCTGCTGTTAGCCTTCCCATTCATCTCAACTACATGCACTACAGCTAACAATTTGGTCTAGACCAAATATCAGCAAACATTTGTTGTTAACATGATTAACACCAAAAGAGATACAAAACCAGTTTGTTTCTTAACTCTTCCATTATTCATTTGTTAGTTCATTTGTTAGGCTACCAAAACATCTGATATGGCTAATTCTTAGCAAAGTAATGGGAGGTCTTGCCAAAAATAACACACCAATTAATTTAGGATAGAGCATAATACTTCCATGCTGTCTTCAGAGAAAAAAAAAGTGTCATCAGGTCAGGTTCAGGGTGGGGTTTTTTTTAATAAAAAAAAAGGTGTCTTAATTTCAGGTTTATTGAATATTACCAAACCAGAACCTTTCCCAAGAATAAAAGAGTGCACATGAAAGGAGAAACAAAGAAACCTACAAAGCCACCTGGTGATAAATTGGCTGACTCATTTCTTTTTCATCTTACACAGGCAGCAGATTACAAATATTTGGTGGTTTTGGTCACTGAGAGTTGCAGCACCTCCCTTTCTGCCCACTAGTCTTCAGGGAGGCAGCGAAGGTGGTCATGCACTGGTGCAGCCCATCACCTCTGGGGCACAGTCTGTACTTGTTGTTCTGCTTTTTTGCCCCAGATGTGGACAGTAAGGTTCCTAAATGCGCTCAGAGTTGGAACACATTGCTTTTCATCTGCTGTCATGACAGATGCAGGGAAAAAAAAAGCATCATACTAGTATTTATGGTATTCTCTGCTTGTTATTGCTGCTTAGACTTTTTCTGCATCAGGGAAGTGACTGTTTCATGATAGGGAGCAATGGTCATGGTCAGATTAAGGGCCTAAAGAACTTAACACTGGGGGCAAAAACCCCATGACCTAAAAAAAGCATTATCAGGTAAAAATTTTAAACAATCCCAGTACAAACATCATGAAAGGTCTGTGCCCAACAAATACTTGAGCATGCATTTCACTCCATAAATTAGTTTCACTGACTTCAGTGGGAGTTTGCCCACTTTTACTTTTTGGGCAAAAGTTTAAGGCTCCAGTCAAGGCTCATGCATGTAAAGTAGGGCATTCTGTTACACAACACAAGCAAATATCCCTTTGTTATAAACACTTCCAGGCACTGACCACGATCATGACGTTCTTATGCAAAATGCACTTTTCATTAGTTTACAAATAATATGCAATAATCAGTGATCATAGGTGGGTTTTGTGCAGTGGAGTCATTCTGGCAACTCTTACTGCTTATCATCTTTGATTACCTGAACATATTCCCAGAGAAACTTTAATTTGTTTGAGTTGCTCCAAATACAGGCATATCCACAGAACATCAGGTAGTCCTGAACAATGCTGCTTGTCAAATTTGGGAATACTGTGATGACAGGAAAAGTCATAACAGAAAAACTGAACAACAGAAAGATTAACGGGGCACTCTGGTGTGCCCTTCTATTTAAGACCAGTATTTTCAGAGCACTCCAGAGGAGGATGAAGCATTGAGGACAGCGAAATAAAATGATGGAATAGTTTTTTCCACTAGTGTCTCTCATACAGAGGCTCTAAAAGAATAAAATACACTTTAGAGAATGTAATAGCAATTTAGGTAGGTTATTGTTAAGACTCGGCCAGCATTTCCAATATTGTTAGGTTTATAATTTCAAGTGAAACGTCCCCTTTGGGCTCAAAAGGCAAACTAGAGCACCTCAGCTTTGGAAGCTTCCCTCCTCCGAAAGCTTAAACAGAATGTATAGAGATGGTTTTATATCATAAATAAACGCAGGTTTTATTTTCAGACTACATTATTAAGATTTTTTTCCTGCAGTTGTATTAATTTTTTTGTGTTCACAACTGGAGAGACTTTGACACCTTAAAAATCCTAAATTAATAGGATGAAATTTCAGGTGACATCATGGCCAAATAAATATAATAAATTCTATTGCCTGACACTGTCAAAGACAAAAAAAAACTCAAGAGATTAAAGGAAATGCATTCTTACCAGCAAGGAATCACCAGAAAAGGTCTTATTTTGGTACAGGAGTTAGAAACTCTTTCAAGGCATATTGCTGACACAATTGATGATGCAATATTTTCAGAGAAAGGTCCGAGGTACCACAGTTGTCACTTGAATTCCCCATGGGAAGGAACAGATTTAATATGTCACAACTTGATAAAAACCGGAGTGAAATCTACTTCCTGCTAAAAAAGAATGTGAAATTCCTGTTGGGTACATGTAAGCTGTGGGGGTTTCCAGTGTATTTTCCAGATCCCTGATCTGGTGTCCAGCCAGGCTGTACCTAAGGCCAAGTGAGGGTGGCTCCACCTCTCCTTTCAACTTCCTACATATTTCCAGTCAAAGCAAACTAAAACACATAGGCAGAAAAGGTAAACAGTGCTCTTCATCAGGTCCCCAGGACTGTGTGACACAGAGCATCCACATTTTGAATACAGAGAGGTCATCCCAACAAAACTTTTGGAATGGCTAAAGCTTGCCCTTTTTCAGGGAAAATTTTTACAAAGCTGTCTTTACTGCACACTTACTTGTGTATTGGGTTTCTGTGGCAAGGTTTTGGTAGCGGTAGGGCTATAGTGGTGGTTTCTGTGTGAAACTGCTAGAAACTTCCCCTATGTCCAATAAAGCCAATGCCAGCCAGCTCCAAGAAGGACCTGCTGCTGGCCAAGGCCAAGCCCATCAACGACAGTGATAGCGCCTCTGGGGTAACACATTAAGAAAAGAAAAAAGCCCTGTGTGATACCAGCAGCAGTCAGGAGAGAAGAGTGAGAACATGTGAGAGGAACAACTCTGCAGACACCAGGGTCGGGGAAGAAGAAGGGGAGGAGGTGCTCCAGGCACTGGAGCCGAGATTCCCCTGCAGCCCCTGGGAAGACCCTGGTGAGGCAGGCTGTCCCCCTGCAGTCCGTAGAGGTTCACGGTGCAGCAGATATCTACCTGCAGACTGTGGAGGACCCCACGCCGGAGCAGGTGGATGCCTGAAGGAGGCTGTGACCCCGTGGGAAGCCCGTGCTGGAGCAGGCTCCTGGCAGGACCTGTGGCCCCGTGGAGAGAGGAGCCCCCGCTGGAGCAGGGTTGCTGGAGCAGTCTGCTCCTGAAGGACTGCAGCCCATGGAAGGGACCCACGCTGGAGCAGTTTGTGAAGAACTGCAGGCCGTGGGAAGGACTCACGTTGGAGAAGTTCATGGAGGGCTGTCTGCCGTGAGAGGGACACCACGCTGGAGCAGGGGAGGAGTGTGAGGAGTCGTCCCCTGAGGAGGAAGGAGCGGCAGAGACGAAGTGCGATGGACTGACCGCAGCCCCCATTGCCCGTCCCCCTGCGCCGCTCGGGGGAGGAGGGAGAGAAATCGGGAATGAAGCTGAGCCCAGAAGGAAGGGAAGAGTGAGGAGAAGGTGTTTTAAGATTTAGATTTTATTTCTCACTGCCCTACTCTGATCTGATTGGCAATAAATTATACTAATTCCCCCAAGTTGAGTCTGTTTTGTGCTGTAAGTGATCTCCCCCTGTCCTTATCTTGACTCACAAGATATATTTGTTATATTTTCCCTCCCCTGCCCAGCTGAGGAGGGGAGTGATAGAGTGGCTTTGGTGGGCACTTCGCATCCAGCCAGGGTCAAGTCCTACCACAACTTGCAATGGCATTCACACCTGGAGCCCTACCAACTTCCACCTGACTGCATGCAGAAGCCTTTATAAAGATGACTATCATACCTGAAAGGTTTCATCAAGTTTCCTAACTCTGCAATGGGGTTCCCCTCCTATGGCAAAGAAGGTGGTACTGTCTTCTGAACCCCCTCTACCAATTTGTCAGCACTCTCTAGTCTCATCCACACTGTCGGCATGTAAGTAGAGCAGCTTGGAAATCCAACAGCAGCGCTGCAGGAAAATGCTGGTTTGAGAAACTGTAGTTTGTTGAACACAGGGTGGCATGGTTCATCAAGTTCATCCCCTGCTGCCATATTAGAGTCCCATTAGATGCTTAGAACCAGAGTGCTGCAACTTAGGAGGAGATTTTTTGACCCTGCTGCATGTAATTTGAAGTCTCTTTCAGATCTTCAGTGCTCTGGTAGTTAGACACCATCTGCCACCAAAATTAATTAATGATGCACTTACACCTATTTACACATGTACCAAAATTTCCTTTTGGCCTCAGTAGATCTACTCTGCCTCCTGACCTCACTCCACTCATATCTATGAAAACTAATCATGCCCTTTTCCCAGATTCCCTACCAATGCATTGATCTCACTCCTTGGTCATGTGCTTAATTGAATTGTGTGATTCTAAGAGTTAATAGATTCTGGACTCCTTTCAGCCCACCAAACCTTTGATTTTGGAGACCTATGGCTTTTATACACTTCCTAACAGTCTGCCCGAAAGGGAGCTCTGAAATTCTGGCTCCTGAATCCTGAGGGTACATTCACCAAGTTTCCAGTGCCTCCCAGATCCCAGGCTTTTCAGTGCCTTGCCAGCTCAGCCTGTGGGAAGCCACAGAGCCTAGTGAGTGTAAGAGAGATTTCCTTTCAAAAACACAAAATTGTTTCTACTGTTTCCTATTTTTAAAGGGAATACTGTAGAATTTCAATTTGGAAAAAAAAGTGGGTTTAGGTTTTGTTTTAATTCAAGGTGAAGCTTTTTTATAAAAAATAATAATAGATTTTTCTGAAATTGAAACACAGCATTCCCTCAAACATAAAAAGGATGCTTAGAGATCTTTAGTTTACACTAAATACTTTGCTAGACATAAAGACCTAAACTAAATGAGGTATTCTGACATAATGAGTAGACTATATTTTCCATGTAGAGAAACCACTAAATATGTAACTTGCGCTGCAGAGAAGTGGTATTTTTCTCTCATCATGTAGACAGGGATCTTTCCAACAGTTTAAAATTCCTTAAAGACCTATTCAATTTCTCTTCTTTATGTCTTGAGCAAAGTTGTATTTTTTGCTTTGGCAATTTCTAAACTGAATGCTAGAAATCAAAGCAGACTGATATTTATTAGAAAATACACCTATACATTAAGTTAAGGAGGTGCAAGGTTCCTATGGCTGTTTCTGACGTAATTCTTGTTTTTCTATGATTTCCTATAAGCAATCAAAAATTAAGTTACAGTGTCTGTTTGCTGGTTATTATGTCTGGTTACAGAATTAACAGTTTTAGGCTGCACAGATGCTGAATTTGTTTCATTGGGAAAAGGAATCCAGAGGATATGTCATATCCAGTGCTTTAATGAAAGCTCATGGGCTTCCTGCAAAAAGGGAAGTCTCTTGGGGACCACTTCTTTATGAGGTCATTGCTGCTGAATGTTTGTTAGACTGAAATGGAGCTTTGCATAGAGGGGAAAGAGGAGTGGTTCTGCCCTTGCCTCTGAGGAGGAAAACCAGTGAAGAGTATAGGAAATGAATCACCAGACTGTTCTCTTCCTGTCCCATTAGAGGAATGGAATAATTACTTTTTAATTCCACAAGGACCAGGGGTCTTCTAGGGCCCTGTGATTCACAGGGCTGGATAAATCAAGTTATGCAAAAAAAGGCTCCCCATTGAAAAGGAAACTATAATGTTTAATACCGAGCATGGAAAAGCCAGCTTGAATCACCCCCGTCTCCTGGAGAAATTAGTCCAATGCCGTTGTAAGAGACATTTCAAGCTGTTCAGCCTGAAGCAGGTAGACACCCAACTGCCTGTTGGATATGCCTTTTGGTGGCTCCAAAACCAGCAAACAGCCAGCCAAGAAAGGTTAGGCAGACCCTGAAGGAAGCAGAAATGTACTTTAAGCACTTAGACATGTGAACCTTTCACTAAACCTCCAGATATATAGTCAGGGGGTTTTGCTTACTGCTTGCACCTTCTGATCCTCCCTCAGCCCTCATCAGGACTGACTCCTTCAACAGCTTTCCCTTGCTGTGTGTTGTCTACTTTATGGGATGCATCAACAGCAAAAAACATCTAACAGCTTCTGCAACCATAAGTGGTTCTTCAAGAGCTAAATGATAAATCTTTTGTATGGCTGACCCCAGTTTGTTTGTCTGAGGCTTTCCTGTTAAAAAGCCAGTGGTGTAAAATACAGCAGTGGAGCAGAGACATACAGCATCTGTATCCAGGGCTTGCCCCTGGTGACTTTGCACCTTGATGTATCCTAAGTAGGTTCTGGGTGACTCTGTAGCTGTTCCTTATGAAAATCTCAACAATTTAGTGGGAATGGTTTTCCTGGACTTCCTCTGAATTAAAATGACGCAGAAAACTCTTCCAGCAACTGGTGAACTTCAAAGCAAATCGTATGTATGCATGGTTCGTGGACTATAAAATACTGAGAGAAAAAACTGACTGGCTCTCAGCTTTCCCTCAACAGTGGCATTAGAAGAGGAAGGAGCACAGAGACTACTTCTACGGGGGTTCAAACTCTCAGCACAATCCCAACCCACCACTGACACAGGCTAGACCCCAGTGCCCTGTTAAAATTGCAGAAAAAGCTCTCAGATGCTCAGGGGAGCTGAATTAGCTAAGAAATGCTGAACTACAGTCTTGTCAAGGAAAGAAGTACAAATATGATGGTCTTTCCACCTGTCCTTCTCTCTCTATAGGGTGATCCAAAAGGAAAAATACCCAGCTGTGCTTATCAGCAGGGGTTTGTGTTCATCCCAGGTGAGACCTTTCTCCTTCAGTATGCTTCTGCCTAAGCTAAGCACAATGTCCTGCAAATGCATTTTCTCTCCAGCATTCTTTTAATGACACAAAGAGAAGCAAAATCGTGACTTGGTCCTGATGTATACCCACCTATGTATATGGATGTCCACATCTGCAAATATACACCTCTCAGCCCGAACAGAACTGAAACGGGTGCGCTGAAGACAAGCAATGATGACTGAATGGCAAACACGTGTATATACCAGAAACCATATTTCACAAGAAAACAGTGAGGCTGATGCTGGTGTCTTGACATTTGAAAATGCTTCCCCCCCTCCACTGTTTCAAACTACTGTTGGTAGGTTTGTACCACCTGTCATTGCTTCCCGAGATATCTCTACTGCTACATAATTTAATCATTCCAGCTGATGTGTCAAGCAGTAAAATGTGTTATTAGTTAAAAGCAGATAGCAGTTTACTTTGAAAGAGAAAATTTAGGTTCAGGCTTTTTAACTATTAAGCATGGAGAAAAAATGAAAATGGTTGTTCCATTTTAAATAGTCATATTTTCTTATCTGCTCCCTCAGGATGATTCAGAAAGATGTCCAAGTATCCACCAACTTGTTAGTAATGCATGCAGACAGACAGAAAGCTGTGAAATGTACATTCTTGAATAAAGGTTAACAGAAATGTTAACTCCACCTCTCTGTTAAAGTCTTACTTAAAGCCTAGATGATGACTTCAAATATAAATGGCAGAATGCAAAACACTTGCACAAAACTTTTCAATTAATTTATCAAGTGCAGTAGTGCACAGGATAGCATTTTAGGACAGGCTAAGGCAAATATTAGTGCTATAAAGGTTTTCAGACTTCTTGTATGAAACTACCTACAAGATTCCTTAAGAAAGTGAATCTAGGGGTTATGTTTAAAAGTGGTACATAGTGATTTAGTGATTTATACTAATGGGAGTTGCGTGGCTAAATGACTATGCACTGCCCTGAAAATACAACCTTATGACCTTGCTTGGCTGATCTCCTCTAAGGTTCTGTCTTAATCCAGCTCTTTCCAATACCATGTAGAATATGAAAAACTATTATAGGCTGCAGTAGGATTCCTGTTGTGCTATGATGCTAATATTTAACTCTTAAAAAAAAAAAAAAAGTCCCTGTAGGACATGATAGAAAGATCTAGATCTTGAGTAAGTCTATGACTTTCTTAGGCAGTGGAATTGCTCTCATCTTATGAGAGCAGAATGCATTACTGTCAAAAAAATAGGTAATAGTAATAGTGAAGGGACCGGGTTGGGGGGTTCTGGGTTTTGGTTTTGGTTTTGTTTTTTGTTTTGGTTTTTTTTTTTTTTTTTGTCAGGCAAAAAATCTCCTTTATTCAGGTGAAATTCTGCCTGTGAGGAATGAAGTAAATCCTTCATCCATTATTGTTATGTTGATCCAGTGGAACAGCGCATTTGATCTTCCAGAAGAAGACTGATATTTTCCCAGGAGCAAGCCAAGAGGAAATCTTCATTCCAGCCTTAGAGGTGCTTATACATGGAAGTTGTACCACTGTAGTATATACTATGAGAGTGCTGTATTTGAATACATACAGCTCCCTGAAGAACATTCCTGCTCCTGTGCAAAGGTCCTTCCTGTTACAGAATACAAACTCAACTTTAATGGGGACTGCAGATGCATTTGGCCCACCTTCTCAAATGCCAGACCATGGAGAAGCACATCCACACAGTTTCACACAAAGGGGTGGCAGCTGTGTACCTCTCTCCCTACCCCTTCTTTGGATTTGGGCTCCATCAGCCAAAATAAATTGCCTCAAAGTTGGATTTGATGAGTTGCATGAAGTAGATGCTGCTGGAATCATCCCAGAAAAAAATCTCAAGGAGATAAGTATGCTATTATTGATATCTTTCACTTGGGACACCCTCCAATGTTGAACTAGCAAAAGTGAACCGGAGTACGCTTTCCATTTACCTCTGCAATCTTTGGTATTTGGTACCAAATTTGTCTTTGGTAAGCTGTACCCACCCCAAGTGCTAGGTCTAGATGAGATGCTAAAAGCATATCTACGAGCAGTTCAAAGAATGTCACAGCTCTTTAGAAGCTTCTCAGGCTTCTTGCAGAGAGGCTGCACTGCTGAAAATAACATGTCCACCCAGTCACTGACAGGAAAGAGTATCAGGCACCAAAAGCAGAGAGGCAGCTGAAGAGCTGCAGAAGAAATTGCTTTGACAACAAAAACCAAAGTGGCTATGCGATGCAGCATACACTGAAGTTCAGAAATAGCAGTATTGACAGATGTCTGATAAGGCAGAATCACTCTTCACTCTCAAAAGAAGTCATCTGTCCTGATCTGCATCCAAAATATGATTTGTGTATACAGCAATTGTGGGGCATGATCTTTAATAATTACTGACCTCCATCAAAATACCAAAATACGATTATGTTCCATGCATGCTGGACACAGAAATCAGACATATTCGGGTGGGGGGATGCAGATATGGAACCTGGATACAGGCTTAAATTTGCAACCAATGAGTGTGACATACCAAACTGTATGAAAAAAGCAGCCATCATGGCTTCTTTTCCATAGTCTTGTTGCTTATCCTGGCTCTGAGAAAACTGTGGCAAGGTATGACTTTGGTCCTTCAAATAATGAGGTTGCTACAAAACAACAAAAGAAAATCTCTGAGGAAACAGAAACCAAATGGTAGCATCCAGACAAGATCTTGTTCCTGCTGGTAGGTGTGTAGCCCATCTGTAGGTGACATCTATCCATTCACCAGTTGACCCCATGCTCTGGTTTCTATTAAAGAAAATCCCTGTCTGCATCACCGATAGTATGGCAAAACGTCCATTGGGTGCTCAGGACTCAGATTATAGAGGCACCAGAAATTTGGAGAGAGCCAAAGCACACAAGAAAATGTGCACTTACAGGCCTAGCCATGAGACCAGGCTGTATTGCAAGAGCTTCCCAGCTTTCCAAGGTCTCGGTTACATGATGCGCTGACTTCATGGGCAAGGCTGGATAGAAAGTTCCCTTTAATTACCCCTCCAGAAAGGAGGCTATCTTTAACCTTAGTCATTTTAGAGATCCAGTTTACAGTGTGGAGACATAAATAGTTACTTTGGCAGAGCTAAGCATGCAGCCAAGAGCAGAGAGCAAGGGTATTGCTGTGTCTTCTCTGCTGCTGCCAGCAGCATGGGCTGCACTAGGCTATCGCAGCTCTGCTCGCTACTCCCTTGCCATCAAATCCTCGCTTGGCTGCGTCCTTGGACTCAGATATACAATAAAGATATTAGAATGACATCCTATCAGATTTCATTTATGGTATATACAACGTAATTCAGCGAAAATGGAAGGTTATTGCATCAGGATTGTATGTGTTTTCCATGGTTTATAAATACGCACATCAAGAGCTACTCTGTCACAGCCGAGACAGAGAGCCATTATCCTACGCAGAGCAGGTCCCAGGAGCAGGAATGGAGTAAACACTGAAAAAGCAAGTTAAAAAAAGTGAGAATATACAATTTCCCCACGGCAATAGCTGTATCGTCATGCTTTTGACACTTAGTTGGTTTGGACTGATATTAAAATGAGAATTTACTTTTGATACTGAAGAAAAACGAAGCAATAGCCAGGGCAATCCATACTACTAACCCTACAATGGGGCGAGCAATAAACCTATTGCAACTCTGGATTTTGCGTGGCTGGGGCTGTGAAACAAAGGTTAGTGTCTCGGCAGTACTCTGGAGGAATGTGTACGACCTCCTGCACACAACCAACCTGCTGTTCTCCAAGAGGATGCTTGTTATCCACTCCCAAGTACCAAGAGGTCTTCAGACCTGGTCAGGGAGACCAGGGAGTCTGGTCTCAGCAATGGGAGTCCACTGTGCTCAGCAGGAGCTAACCCTGAAGGGGACCCCGCTGGCCTGGAATGTGGAGATAAATGTTGATCGAATAAGGCATGGTTCATAAGACTTTTGTCTTCACTCTTCATTGTGGGATGGTTGGTTTTGTTATAAAACTAATTAGCATACATGTGGAAGTACTTTGTGGAAGCAGCTTAATCCTAAACAAATGTGAAAATAAGCCTGTATTGTTTCTAAGGACTGATTTACATTAATTATCTTCTACTTTAAAAAAGCTCACAGACTTTTTTTTTTTAATCATTGTTTCTTTGTGGAAAAATTAAGAACAGAACATGTCTGTAGAACACTGTACATATGAATTACTTGCATTTCCAGCAAGGATGTATTCTCCAATGGCAGAAAGGCTTGGGTTTAAGTCAAAAATGTTACTGCCCAACTGGCTAAACTCAGGCACCTCAGTTCACGTCTAGCTACCTAAATTACTAGCTTCATTCTCAAAAAATGACGACCTTCAGACTTATTTTTAGGAACCTATATATGGATTTAGGTGCCTAAACTTGGCCACACTGTGTTAATTTTTTTTTT
>VZTL01006012.1:18079-31207 GCA_013400535.1 Scopus umbretta | reverse complement strand
CCAAAATAATAAAAACATTCTCTAAAAATCACAGAGCAAATTCTTCCTCACTACAAGGGGAAAAATATAATATAATGGGAGAGGTGAAAGTTCTTTTTCAAAGCCTGAGCCAACTGAAGCTGTGTAGAAAGAGGAGTGCAATTCTATTCATATTGCACCAGTACTGTGTAGGCTTCTCCACATACATAAACCAAAAGAACATTCAAAATACATTTCTTCTAGTGACCTTTCCCTAAGGAAATCAGCAAAGCATAATACTTTAACGTAATGCTCTTCTTACATCTTACAATTCCTTACTAAATGCATAAGCAAAATGCTTTGCCACATAACATAAAAATGGGTTTCTGGCATAGTACTCTGAGGTAGTCGATAGACTTTACAGAGATGCTTATAGTTTCCTTTAATGTACTTAGTGTCAGTCACAATCGGAGAGGATAATGACTAGGCAAAGCAGTTATCTGAGATGGTATGGCAATTCCTATGTTCCCATAACTATACCACAGATTCAAAAATGCCATGTGTATACACAGACAGAACCCTGTACCTCAGCCAGAAGCCTTTTCATACAAAAGAGGTGAAAAAATAAGAGCTAAAAGAGTTAACACAGTAGGTAAATCACCAAATCCAACAGCAGACTTATTAGAAGTACACAGGTACCTGCTGTTGTGGAAGATTTAGAAAAAGTAAAGGTTCAGTTAAGGAAGATAATAGCAGGAAGGGAAAATGGCAGGCCAATACATTGCCTTGGGAAAGATGAAAATTGCTGTAGAATGAGAGCATCTCTGTACAAAGGAATGGTGAAATATGTTTCGTAGCTGGTGGTGTATTGGAAGGAAAACACAGAAGTTTCACAAGGACACGATATCTTTGGAAAAGGGTGGAGGATTTTATAATTCTGAAATGATTGTCCTGTATTCTGCCTTTTTCTGTTTGTGAAATGTCTGCGTGATAGATACTTCATCTTGGGGAAAACATTCAGTATTAAGCAATTGTTATTACAGAAGAGAGTTGCTCTGACCTCAGGAAGATTTTCTTGCTTGATTTAAACCAAGTTATTCAGAACCACATATTCTGTTATTCCATATAAAGGGAATGACTTGCTGATTTCAGCCAGTGACTCTTTTATTCTCATTTGCTGCTATAAAAATTGAGGTTAAAAGTAATCTCACATTGTCTAGGATGCTAATTTAAAGCAGCATTTCTTCCTCTAATTTTCTGTAATCTAATTTTGCAAATCAAAACGTGGGAAGAACATCGAGCTATTTAAGAGACTATCAAGGGAAAAATGGTGAGGACAACTGTATGGGTTATAGTGAGAGAATTACAGCCAAAATTGTGTTTAAAGCTAAAATAGGACCTTCTCTCGAGGAGTAACCTGACGAACACAAAGTAAGGGAGAAGCTACTACAACCTATTACTTGTAATGTTAAGTGTTTATTATTTATCTGGGCAGTATCATTGTCCACACACTGAGGGTTTGTGGGGTGGGTAGGCAAAGCATGCAGCTTCTAGGAGCTGAGAAGTTGTCACTGATGACACTCTTACCTGGCCACATGCCTTTACCATGCTGAGTTTCCATATTGCCCCTCTGTTTTCCATACCAATTCATACATATCATTCCATACGTATTAGAAGCAGGCCTCAAAAAAAGCAAATACTGATGCCGGTGAATGCAAGTCCAGGTAAGAGCAAAGGAGTGAGCTGTGTGCTACACGCGTAGCCCTCCAAAATGCACATCAGCAATGTTCGCAGATGACTCCATAAATGTGGTTTAGAAAAGCATAAATAACTGAATATAACAAAGAAGCAACTTTTAGATGTGTCAAAACAGTGCTAGGAAAGATCTGAGAAAATACTCCTCTGGTATATTCTCCAGGTACTCTTTGGATGTGCACCACGATAGATAGAATGAGATTAAATGATCAAAACATCAAGGAAAATTATTGTACAGAGTTCTGAAGTTCCACCATATTCCTATGGTGGCAACTTTCCTGTTTGTATGTTTTGCAAACCATCAAATAAAAAAATGGCACTTAAATTGATTATTGTGGTTGAAGGTAACAACAGCAACAGCAATATTTATGTGCTGCCTTTCACAAGCTTGCATCCTTGTGTCTTGAACAGGTCAAAAAGGCTTTGGCTATGAACATAGTTACGAAAATTATATTTCATATGTACAAAACTCATAACATTTATATATCACATTTTTCCCAGCTTTTTGGAAATAATATATAAGAATGGTGGGTTAGCATGTCATAAAAAAGACACAGCTAGAAATCACTTCAAGCAAAGTTAAGGGTAGTGTTTTCAGGTACTTCAGGTGCTCACCAGCACAGGACATTGCTGCTGTAGAGTCATCAGCCCATATAATTTTGTTTTTGAAAAATAAATTCTGATTGAGAGTACGGTAAAGAAGTTTTCTCTCAGTTAATAAGTCCAGTGAAACCTCAAAGACTACCTCAAGGACAGGACTTTTGCAAAGGCTTCTGATCTTACATTAGTGAAGCAGGGCAGATTTGAATGTGTTTGCCTTTAAAAAGAAGACCAAATTTCTAAGTTTGCCATTTTTTTCTGTTCTCCACAGTATCCTGCAAGAGTCCTTGAATAAAATATTAAGAATACTAAGAACTAATAGAAATCTCAATGAAAGGTCGGTAGCTTGGCTTATCAGCAAAATTTACTTCCTTCAGGAAAATGAAAAACATTTTCAAATGTTTTCTCCATACTTATATAATTATATGAGGGACTGAGTTGACTAATTTTTATATTGAAGACAAGTGAATGAAGTTTAAATTCCCACTAACTGCATATCAAGAAACAAACCTTTAAAAATACTATGTTATTTGAATTTCTAAATCCTGGGTTACAGTTTCAACAAATAAATGTAAATGCAAATGCCTGAATGTAAAAGAGAGAACACTGTTTTTGCAAAATTGTCATGTACATCCTGCAGTGACAGCACCTTTTACTAAGATCAAAGGGAGTTACAGTTACCCAGTACATCCCAGGACAGGATCCAGATAGCTGCTATTAAAAAGTCACAGATATAAACTCTAATAGGGAAAGAGAAGGCTATCACAGCCTGTATAAATCAAAAGCTATAAATTCCAAGTGCTGTACTAATTGCATTGTATAAATTCAATAAGGTAAAGAAAAAGAACACAAAGAAAGTAGTAGTCAGCATGATTAAAAATAAAATTAGTTCATTTTATTAGGAACAACATGAAAAATTGTATTGATTCATTACTAGATGGAAGTTGGAGGCTTGTTAGTTCAGGAAAAGTATAAATATTTTGCTCTGCCTGTCTGTTGAGAATAATGAACAATTTCCCTTCTGAGACTAATCCAAGAAAGATGAGCAACAAGTATTCTTTTTAATCAGGTCTAGCCAATTTACATCCGGTGTATTGACGAACCTGTGTAATTACTAATGCAGCCTTTTCAGAAAGTCTCAGAACCCTGGGGAACTCCAAAGGACTGGAAAAAACATAAACTCTTTGTGTTTGAAGAGAGCGGTTAAAAAAAAATCGGGTAATTCGGGAACTTTAGGCCTGCCAACCTGACATCAATCCTCAGATATCCATTTATCCAGTGTGAAAACTACCTATCCAATGTAATAAATAATAAGAAATGATACCAAAGAGTTGTGTGACACAGTAATGACAATCAACATTGATATATGGAACATAGATCCTCTCCTATTTGTTTTGCTTTGGTTTTTAAGGTTCTTTAGTTGTTAGAAGTTGAACCATGATATAAAGTTTAATAAGAAAACACCTTACACGCTGCCATGCATTTTGACTGAAAACTGGAACAATATTTGGAGGACAGAGCACAGGTGCTCATGGTGGTGGTTTGCTGAACATAAACTCCAGTGACACTTAAATCCCTGGGACTGCCAATGTAAACCTTGGACAGATGAACAGACAGAACAGATAAGACAGAAAAATTTTACATGCATTGGTGCATTCCCATACTGGAATGAGCAGTCTCTGCAATCAGCAGTTCAAAAGTTGTTAATAAATTGAAGAGGATTTAGAGAAGAGACTAAATCATGAGTTGACTAGAGGACTAAAAACACGCCTTCTATTGACAGACCACAGAAGCTCACTCTGTTTAGTCATTAGACCATTCCTCCTGGAACTAGTAGCTTTATTATGCTGCGAGCCAGCTCAGGGAGCTGCTCTGGTTGACAGCTAACCTGCCTTTTTCTGTTTGCTTGTTTCAAGTTTTCATCTGCATGAGGTCCCTGAACTGGTTCACCCCATGGCCACATAAGCAGTGCCAACACAAAATTGGTTACAGGGACAAGTGGTGGGGAACTGAAGAAAAAGCCAGGATTGTTTGTCCCCAGATTTAGATCAAATGAATTGCCTCCATACGTACCTTCCTGTAGAATGCTCTCTCCAGCCTCGTGGTGTCAATGAAGAAGACATTACAGACACTTCTGGGTGGAAGCCAAAGCTGGTGACATTCGCAGTGGAACAATTAATTGAGCACTGTGATGTCTTCTTTTCCACCAGCAGTAAACCATGAGATTAGAGAGCAATTTAAGGGATTTCATTGCCTGATTGAAAGACTCTGTTCAGGGAAGCCCTGCAGCGTATGCTATGTAGAACAGCAGACTACATGATCTGGACATTTCTTTCTTTCCTCAAACCCCAGGAAGTGATGTATTGAAAAACATCCAATCTTATAACCTGCAAGCAACCTATAAACTTTTCTTTTAGAAACTCTTCCTGTAATATTTTCTAAAGAAATATGACTGTTTGGCCCAGTTATCTGCAACTGAGTGCTCTCCAGCCTTTAACATGATACAAAAAAATTCTGAGGGGATAAACACGATAGCGGTCCAGCAAAGTTAAAGCCATCATTCTCACTTATAAAAGAAAAGGTGGCTTTACCCAGTTTTATTATAGTTTATACAACTATGTGTAGTTTATACAACTCTTTTCAAGGGTTATTCAGACCACAAAATTTTAAGGAACTGTAAAACTATTTTTAACTGAAAGTCTTTATCATCCCTTTAGTGCCACAGCAGATAAACTATTAGGCAGCCTACTGTAAATAGCTAAATCTTTCCCATGTTCCAACCATACCCTGACACAGAAGACAACGTACAGACCATGAAAGCAAACCCTGGAAACAAGTGGGTCAGAAGTCTAGCAGAGAAGTGCCAATTTGTTGCTGCAGGGTGCTTACCAGAATACAAATGCTGCCCCTTTATTCAGGCGAGGCTCCAGCAGCAGGACTGTGCTGGCTCAGGGACTCCCGAGCCACCTCTGTCATTGCCAGGAAGGAAGCAAGGCAGAAAGGGCTGCTGCAGTCAGGGCCAGCAGGTCGTCCTGGGGCCTGGAACTCAGCTGCCCACCCAGCTTGGCTCTGACTGCCAGTGGGACCATGGCAGGAAGGGATTGCCATGTAGCACTTGTGAGTCATTGCAAGATCTCCTGGGCCTTGCAGCCATAGCAAATACTCATGCCTTGAGCTGTCAGTCATAGGAAGATGTAGAAGTGAATTTTACAAGGTGAGGAAAATTAGGAATCTTTGTGCAAGAATACAGATTTGGGAAAAAAAAATCCATAATTAGGATCCCTTACTAAAAGGAAAAAAAAAAAATCACATTCCTGGAACAGCCTCTGCCCTTTTAAAGGAAAAAAAAATTAACTTCAGGCTTCTAATAATCACAGACTTTGCTGTAATATGAGGAGATGTCACTAAGCTATTTGGAAAATCTGAGTCAAAACCAAACTACATCCAAATCTACAGAAGTCTACATAGCTATGACAATATGCTCTGCTAAAGGACCATTTATTAAATGTTGGTGTTACTCTAAAGTTCAGCCACGACCAGAAAAACAGTCAAAACTGAGGTGGCAGCATTGTGGGTTATTGCAGTTATCTCTGGAACCTAAAAGAAAGGTCATTCCCATCACAGCAGCACTGTGTTCCCTCCTGAAGAATGTGTGCACGTGGAGGAAAAGGCTTTTCCTTCATTTTACTTCTGTTTTTTTTCACATCACAGCCTGCTCCTCAATAAACTAACCAAGGTTGTGATTTTACCTCAAAATTACAGAGGAAAATAATAGATCACATGTTCCTTATCAATGGAGCTGCTTTTTTGTCGCAGTCTAGACATGTGGTTCTCATCCTCTCTAGCTGAACTTCAATCTTAAATTCTAGTCTGAGAGAATTGTTAAGCTGCAAAAGCCAAGTCAGAGGCTATATGGAGCTGGGCATCATCTGCATATTGACATCAAAGGACATGTTGGCTCATTCTTATACGCTCCTGTGTGAACTTCTCTCCCTTTCATATTATATTGAATTAAAAAGGATGATCAAATATTAACCCACATCTGTCCATCTCCCTAAGCAAGGTGCATTGCTAACATTGTCATTTCCCAGCACCTAAATGCTGAGCTTTTTTGAAGGAGAAGAAAAAAATTTCTTTCATCCAGTTGATGTCAAATAAGACTTAGAACAAACAAACCACATCAATGACCGAAGTTTTTCGGAGGGGTGTGCAAGATAGGAGTAAAGTGTTGAATGTATTATTTGGATTACAGAGAAAAATATCTTTAATTTCTTGAGATACCAGGAAATTTCCCCCCAAAAGCATGAGGCTGCTCCTGTTTTGTGCAAGGATTTTTCCTAGCTCTTCTTTCCTCATAAGGAAATAGATCTGCTTCAAAACCTTGACTCACTGTTGCCAACAGCTTTGATGGAAGTATCAAATACTCCATAGTACACGCTAAAAAACTTTTAGAGCAAGAAATGTGTAACAGAGCTGAATTTTATTTCAGTTTGAACACAGAGGAGAGTGGAACAGGGAAGAAATGCAATAATTTGACTAATTGAGGTTTTCACTATCTCAGCAGTTGTGCTGAGTATTTCCAACAGACTACTTGCAACAGCGGTATTAATACTTCAGCAATCATATATAAGAGTATTGTTTAGCAGCAGAGCCTTCTAGTACAGTTAGCTGCAAGGAAAAAAAAATACATGCAGCTCATTTTAATGAGAAACAAAATTAGCATTCAGTTTCATAAAACTAAATGCTAGTCCTTTCTAAATAATGAACACATTTCCACTAATTTTTCATTAACAACTATGCTGAAGATTTCCTATAATAAAAAAACTGAGTCAAATTTAGCCTTCAGAAAACATTTTCCTGCACATTTTGATCCATTTCTGTCAGCCAAAAGGGCAGGAGTCCTAAAAGCTCTGTATTCATAACAAAAAGTTTCTCCGGCAAAAGTACCAACAGACGGGTTTAAGACAGGAAGCCAAGAATGGCTGTCGTAACAAGGCTCAGAGCTGTTTGAGCTACACTTGGAAACACTGCAGAAATTTGGAGGCTGGAAATATTTTTAACTATTCCAGTCCACCCATTCGTTTGGCTGACTGGCCAGTGTTGCAAAAGTAAGCGTGACCACTTGCCGCCTCAGTCTGTAGGGATTTCGTATGCTTGAACTACTCTGTGCTCCTTTGACAAAAGGTTTTAGATAGACAGTGTCAGACATTAATTACAGAAATTTGTTGTTAGCCTTGTTTCCTAAGGAAATAAGGCTCATACACTTGCATCGTCCATTTGGGTGGACATCTGCCCCCCCTTAACAGCTTCTGAGTTGATGCGTTATTTCAGACACAATTGAAAGAACTAAAAAACCTCAGAGATGTTACGTTCTTCAAATTCCGTGAATTCTGCTGGCTGGGTAAAGGAAAGGGGAAAAAAAAAATCTGTAGTTCAGTGAGGAAGAAAGGTAGAATTCAGCCATAACCTTCAGCATATGTCGTGGTTTAACCCCAGCCGACTGGGGTTAAACCACACAGCCGCTCGCTCACTGCCCCTGGTGGAATCAAGGAGAGAATCAGAAGAGTAAAAGTGAGAAAACTCATGGGTAGAGATAAAGACAGTTTAATGGGTAAAGTAAAAGCCGTGTGTGCAAGCATAGTAAAACAAGGAATTCATTCACTGCTTCCCATCGGCAGGCAGGTGTTCAGCCATCTCCAGAAAAGCAGGGCTCCATCACGTGTACCAGTTACTTGGGAAGACAAATGCCATCACTCCAAACATTCCCCCCTTCCTTCTTCTTCCCCCATCTTTATATGCTGAACATGACGTCATATGGTACAGAATATCCCTTTGGTCAGTTGGGGTCAGCTGTCCCAGCTGTGTCCCCTCCCAGCTTCTTGTGCACCCCCAGCCTACTTGCAGGTGTGGTGGGGTGAGAAACAGAAGAGGCCTTGACTGTGTGTAAGCACTGCTCAGCAGTAACTAAAACATCCCTGCAGTACCAACACTGTTTTCAGCACAAATCCAAAATATAGCCCCATTCTAGCTACTCTGAAGAATTAACTCCATCCCAGCCAAAACCAGCACAGCAAGAAGAAGCTGACTCAGCAAAAGAACGGCCCGTCTTTTGCCTAGTAGAAGCGAAATAAAAGGGATAGGGGTGAGCAGAGTAACTGAAGTGGTGTTATAATGGAAATGAGACCTAAGCCTGCAGAAAGACAGACTCAAAGTTTTTTGCTCATGGAACAACCTCCTTTCTTATATTATTGCATGATAACAAAGTTCTCGAATACTATCAAGCTGTCTAATAAAACAGTTGATTAAAATTAGTTTGGCAGATTCCTTTGCATTATAAGCATGCTACCCAAAGAAGATCTATTCAATATACAGGTGCTTCACACACACGGATTACACCAGCAATTCGTTACTAATTTTCTATGAAACTGATCACAGGTTTATTATAAACCATCAGGTTTATAATAATTCACTAGAAATCACAGGATAGCTAACAAGATCACCCCTCTGTTCCTTAAGAGAATTTCTAAATGCATTTCTCTCAGATGATCTATTTCCTTAGGTAATAATGTTTCTTTCATTAAATGATCACTATATCCAATGTTATTATTCTCTGGCTTCATAAAAAACAACAACATTTTATTTCAACAAGTATTCTGTGCTATTCAAATTAAGCTGTTTAACCACTATGGTTTCCTGAAGACTGATTTATATTGACCAGTACTACAAAAATTCTCTGTGACATTTAAAAGGAAAGTATGCGGTCTGAGCATTATACGTTTCTGTTTATCTTGCCACGGGTGTTACTAGAGATCCCTATGCACATAATATTCTTTGCGCAATGTTTCTGCTTTATGTATTAGTTTGGAGTCTTTACTGAAGCTATGAATATGACACTGTGGAAGAGAGAGCAAAGCTAATGACATCTTTACCAAAAGTAGAAAGGACAGCATAAACCACACAACTGTGTTAATATTTAAAGAACAAGCATTTAATTTGGTATGCAATGTTTTCCTTGGAGGATCTTTATTTTCAATGCTATACATGTGAAAACAAGAATGAATAAGTGGCTCGTTATCTACATGTATAAAAATATAAACATCCTATCAAACATCTGCAAAGTCACCCTTCGTGATATGCATCACTGAAAAGACCTGTGCCTTAACTTCTAATTAAAAGAAAGGCTGCCTTTGTTTCTTTAATAGCACTTGTAAGTGCTACTGCATTCATGCATAAGTACATGAACTGTGAGCAACAACAGCTACAAAATGTATACAGGACTCCAGTATTGTGCCTTTAGTTTTTTTGTCCCGCATGTCAACAGGCTAGCAGAGTCATCGTGTTTATCCGTTCTTTGAGCTCTCGATAGAAGAAACCAGCAAAACTCAGTGACTTTGCCTTGGGCATTTTACCTTTTAAAAATTTTACTGAAATTACTGAATAATGTTTAAGAAAAATATCATTTTCTGTGGCAAACCACCAAATAGCTATTACATTTATGGCACCATCATTTTAAGCCTAAATGTAATGAGTTACAAGTAAATGAAGGGCCCCATTTCCTAATACTGATAATGCTTTTATTTTTAGCACAAACACAAAGATTAAAAAATCATCAGTTTATGTTTTTATTACACCCATTTTTACTTAAAATATCAGAATTTCTTGTTCATCTGCCAGCAAACGGATAGGCAATCATTGCTCAAAGTACAGGCAATCTTTGTTTTAGAGATGCATTCAGCCACCTGGAAGTTTAGTTATGATTCACAATCAAGCAAATACGTAATTTACTTCAGTTCTACAAGCTGATATTCATATTCAGTTTTTTCATAGAAACAGGTATAGGAAACCAGTAAAACACTACCATATTATGTACATAGCGTAATATGTAAATGCTCAGCTAGATATATTATGAAATTCTGTAGCACTAAAACAATTAAAAAACTAAATGATTCATGTAAAATGTTTATATATTGTATATATGTACACTAAATCACAAGTTCAATTTAAAACTGCCCCTATTCATAGCTCCTATGATGGATTTAGTAAGCTACCAGATTCTTAAAAAAACCAAAGCTATCTAGAGAGAATTTGAACACTTTACTGAAAACTGATTTTATACAAAATCTTAAAAAACATACTTCAGAATTACTTAACAGAAACTAGAAAAAGACGGTCATTATTCTCAAGAACGGCATTGTAAAGACCTAGTAGCTGTGATCAATGTCCTTTCACTTGTGGTATAAATAAGTTAAGCACAAGAAATAATCTCAGAGTAAGGCATAGGACAAACAAGTTTCATTCCATTTCAGGTGTATTGGCCTCTCACTCTATCTTATTGCTCATCTAGTTTGGCAGGTATACATTTCTTTCCTTTTAAAAATAATCCATTATACAACTATCTACAACTGGACAACGTGCAGCGCTTTCATATGCGCATCTTCAGTTTAATCACATTGATAAACAATCTTGCTAATATAAAAAAATAAAATAAAAAGAAAAACATGGTAATGCAAATTATTTTCAGTTTTATGCAGTTCTGCACGCACATAATGGAAGACCAAGTGGTGAACACAGAGACTGAGCACTGAAACTCAACTCAACACATATGTCGCTATAGCTCTTTTCAAAGGAATTAAGGTTTTAAAAATAAAACCCTACTGTGAAATTCTTTGGTTAGAATACAAGTGCTAGCAGTATTTCTAAATTTGGAGTTAGAACAATTTATTATTCAAGAATATTAAAAATGTAACTTCAAGCCTTTAATATGTACCACTAAATTCTCCAATGCTTCAGATACATTTAGGATGTTTTTCCATGAAGGTCTAAATGGACAAAACAGATTTTTAAATCGAGTTCAGATTTTAAAGGAAAGTGCTTTTGTACCCCAATCTTCACGAATTTATTACAAAGAGCTACTCAGTCTTCCCTACTGTAAAACCTGCTGCTTAGATCATCTGTTCCAGAGCTAGCTATGGCTGCCTCCTCCAGGAAAGAAAGACTGTTAGATAGCGTGAACAAAATGCAGCTTGGGAGGGGTAATTTCCCCTGAAGAAAGTTGGCATCATTCTTGTTTTCATAAGGACTGGGCTTAATCCTTTCTAAGAAGCACTCAGTTTGTCTAGGAAGAGGTATTTATCTCTTAGCAGTGCCATTGCCCTGGTAGTACTGCCATAAAAATGAAGAAACTGGTTCTTGAAAAAGTGGTTTTGGCATCAGTTCTGTTGGCTTCTAATTTTTACAGCACTAACATGACAAAACTTAAAGTAACAAGCAGGGTGCTCTTGATTACACTTATAATGTACATCTGCATTAATTCAACATACATGATTTCAGCTTCCCAGGAAGCAGGCCCTACCTTCACTCTGGCAAGCCTGGCGTTATCTCGCCCCTATCGTTTCGAGGGTGTTTAAGGAAATATGCATTGAGATTTCTATGCATATTATAGACAGTAACTTCAAGAGAATTAGAAGGACTTCACACCACCCATGAAAGTTACGATTCACAAGCACTTTAATTTTTCAAAGCGTCGTCATTTTACCTCTCAAGGGAATAAGCAGGTGTCTCTCTCAGGACACTTAATAGTTCAAATGGTTGCTTATCCAGCAAACTTGTCCTTTCACATCAGCCTTACGTGCCTGCTGTGCAGGCCCTGGTCCACTTGTACAGCTTGGAGAGGGGAGTTCAGAGAGACAGGGAGCAGAGAGGGCAGATGGACGCAACCGATCATGAAGGGCCACACGCACGCCTCCTGCAGAATTACTCATCTCTACATGTGAAGTATGAGCCAGAGTGCCAACCCCTCACAGTCAGGCATCACTTCTGTGTAACGGTCCTTCACAGACAGGCAATGCTTTGACAGGGGGCGGGGGGTAAAATGGACGATTACGGGTCTGCCCAACAGGGCGAAACCCTGCTTAAGGGCATGGGGATGAGAAAAGACAGCCATTTGTCACGCCGTCTTCAACAGAAGTTGCTGAAAAGCAACTAAAAAGTTCCTCAGCCCCTAAATGGGTGGTTTTTAAAACACCCCACCCTGACAGAGCTATCCCTCGGCTTCTGTGCGCCGAGAGGGGCAGGGGGTGGGCGCACATGCATGCTTTCCCGGGACGGGTATTTGTCTGTTCCCACTACTTCTTTCCTTCCTCGCTACCAACACAGCTACTGGGAGGCATGGGAGGGAGGATGATGGTGCAAGCTGGGGTACAGTGGCTGAGCAAGGGACGTGACGACCAAGCAGGGACGTGGCGGCCGAGGCACAACATGGTGACCTCCTGTCCCCGGGGCCGTCGGGAGGTGCGTGCAGGAGGGGTGGGGGCTGTGCTGGGGGCTGACCCGCCTTGGGCACGGAGGCAGGCACTGGGGTGAGGAAAGCCCCCCTACACGCGCTCCTGCCTCCGAGCCAGGAGGGGACCGTGGGTGTGAGGGTGTGCAGGGGCCGCCGCCGTACCCCCACGCCACGGGCCGGGCGGATGCTCAGTCCCGGCAGAAGACATACTCGGTGTAGCTGGTCCAGATCTTGTCATCGGCGGGACCGCCCTGCTCGGGGGCGAAGGCGCAGGTGCCGGTGGAGGAGCAGGCTGCCATGCGGAAGCCGGCCTCGGAGAGCCGGTCGAAGGCCTGCTCGAGGAAGTTGAACTTGAGGTAGTAGCGGGCAGTGTAGCGCTCGGGAGGGCGGTCGGGGTCGCGGCTCTCGTTCAGCGTCTCTCCGAAGACCTCCTTGGCCAGCGCCGTCTTGCCGCAGACGGTGATGCGGGCCACCCGCCGGAACTTGGCGTCGGCCTGCGCCTCCCGCCCGATGGTGTAGGAGCCCCGGTAGCC
>VZTL01006012.1:0-15774 GCA_013400535.1 Scopus umbretta | reverse complement strand
CACCCTGCTCCCGGCCATACTCGGCAAGAAGCCACCTCGAGAGCCTCCCACAGATTCGTATTTTAAACTCTGCTTTCCTAGTGTGGGCTCTCGACTGAGAGCACTGTGATTAAACTGCACACCCAGAAGATGAGATCACATAATTCTTGTGCAGGCACTTATTCATAGCAGAATTTGCAGTGGAAGATTTTGTACCTGCCAGCAGGTGAGCCTTACAAATGCTCCTGTATGAACTTTAATTCATCTGTTAACTGAAGTTCGTTTCTCTGGCATTAGGTGAGTATTAATGTAGATTAACAAAAATAGCACTAACATATTTATTAGACTTGAGCTTTTTTTTTTTTTAGCCTTGAGCTTTGTTAGATTTGAGACCAGACTTTGTAAGACCTGAGCTTAATGGATCTTCCAGCTCATGCTTTCATAAGCTTCACAGATGAGTAAGTTATACTGCTCTTTCAGACATTGACTCTCCAGAGCTTTACCTCCACCTGCCTATCATCTAGTGGGAGTCCAAATAAGAAGGACCCACCATGCTCCTGTTGTCCCAAATAGGGTTCGTTTACCCGGTGTGCAATAAGCCAATCTTCACACACTGAGACAAGATACTGCTTTATTTCATTTCTGCACAGAGATAGCTGCTGGGTGGTAATTCCACAAAGCTAGCACGCCTACCAAAGTCTCTTCTAACTTATATACATTACAATTAACATACCACACCTACCCACTACATAATCATTACATTATCTAATCATATAGGTCTCTATTGGTTCATATCTTCTTCTCTTAAATTTAAAGTTACAGCATGATTTTAACTTACTATGCATGCTCGGGGGGTGGGGGGGTATAGTCTTTTTAGTTTTTAATTGGGTCGGTGGTCATGACCTTCCTCTATTTTCCTTCTTCGCAGATCTTAAGTAACTCTTCATGGTTTAATAGTCAGGACAATACATCTCCTTGTATCCTGTTCCTGAACAATTTGTCAACTACATTAATTAACTTAGCAATGGATAGATAGGATAGGGCTTTACAACGGACATTTCCATAGCAGCATCAATTTTTGGATAACGCTCCTGCACAGCACTGCCGTATGACATCCAAAGCCATGCGCATTGTAAGGGGTGGGGGGACACAGCTGTAACAAGCATCTTATTTGGGCCACTGTCCCAGGTCTTTCTTTAGGGGTGTAAACCAGTCCATCCCACTGCAGTGTCCTGTGTGCCAATGTGCAAGCTGACCCCTGACTCCCCTTCAAAAAGAGAAGGAGGAGCCTTCTCATGGGAAGATACTGTTCATACAGCCTGTTCAACAGTCCTGGGCAAAGACCCAGCTTGCAGTGTTTGTCTCTGAGATAGCTGTCATTTTCTGGGCTTAAAAACATGCCCAGTACTGAAATATCTGGTTTGAAGCCACTGGTCTTCAGAAGAATTACCTTCTCAGGGTATCTCACTGCTGCTGTATGCAAGTGAGGATGCTTTGCCTCTCTGCAAAGTTGTGGTTATTGTAACTTCTTTCTTTAACAGTGGGTTTTTTTTCACAAAATATTCAACTAGTTTCTTCTCCATTTCCTATCTCTTTTCATTTAGCTATGTTTGCCTCCTGTGAGGAGAACTGGACTTCATCTAGGGGTATTAAAATGGGTGAATATATCAACTATTTTTACTTACGTGTCAGTCACTGGGTTGCATAACACAGTCACAGTCTCAGTGTTTTATTCTTATTTTGTGTGGGAGACAGTGCAATACAAGTACATGTAACATTAAGGCTGCCACAGGATGCCTCTTAAGGCATACAACCCCTGTAAAGGGCATTAAATATTAAATATGGTCTAATGGACAGGCTAGGCTTTATGACAATAAATGTGTAGTTTAATTTCTTTGACTGTGCAGTACCATGACATTTCTGAGCAATACCTACTTCAGATAAGACAGTCACATTTCAGTGTTTGCTATTAGCTGCCTCCCAGAACTAGCTACATGTTGGTTGCGTGCTGTCTTAATCTAATGGGATCCAACAGCATTTCTTCTTTTAATATTTTGAGAAGTTTACACTGGGTTTTGGGTATTTGGCTTGGCTTTGGGTTTTTTTGTTTTGTTTTGTTTTGTTTTTTTTTGGGGGGGTGGCTTTTGTTGTGTCAGTGTTTAGAAAGATGTTTCCATCATGATCGGATGAAGAATGAGCACCTGGATTGCATTTTGGGTAGCGCACCCATGGGTAGTCCGGATGGATTCGAGGACGATTTCCTTCACACACCATAGAGGAAGGGTAACATCTAGTGGGAGTAAACCCACATTGCAATTAAGAAATGCAAAGGGCTCCGAAGTACTGCCAGCACGACCCAAGATACATAGCAAAGAGAAAACCATACCTTTTCAGTCACAAAAAGTAGATGTAAACTATTATATTAGTATATTCAACTTCTTCGTGAGATATTTCACAAAGCAAGAACATATTTTATCCCTGTCCTGAACTAAAAGTGGTGGTTAGCATTTACGATTTCTTCTTCCAGTCTGTATTGTGTGAAAAGGTATAATATTGCTTAGAAAATGCCTAATTAGATATGACTGAATTGTTTGAATTTTTAATACTGAATTCAGTGAAATACTTAGCCTCCTGCATAGAAACAACAAAAGGAGTTAGTGACCTAAACTGAATGGGAGGCTCAAATATGCTCAATTAAGTTTCACAATCTTGCTTAGAGGATGCAGGAAAAAGAGTATAGTTAGTCCCACAGCAGAATTTATTGCCTAAGAGTTGGGAACTCTTCACATTCTGGGGGACTTATACGCTCTCTAAAATGTGTGCAGTCCCATAGGTTTGACTTTGACAGTCAACGGATGGCTATGAGATGAAACCTTTCCCATTTCTGAATCATTGCTCAGGGTGAAATTATCAGGCTCAGTGTTATACTCGAGTGAAACCAAGTAATGTTGCCAAAAACTTGAATTGTGCATTATTCCACCCAAAGACAGAAGAACTCCACTTCTTCTAAAGAGAGTCCTCTCTCTCTGCAAACTCGGTCTCACATACTGTATATAGCTGGACAACACAAGTGCACAAGTTCATAGATTTCCATATTTTGTGTGAATTATAATGAATTTTATCTGTGAAGTTATATCTGATACTATCTGTTCATAGAGATTGTTGTGCCTGTGTATTTGCATATACAGTCGAATATATTTAGCTGGAATTGCATGTTCTTGGAAGTCTAGCTGCTATGAAAATACACGTGTTCAAGCATGAAAGATATCAAAGTATCATAGAATAATGCAGGTTGGAAGGGACCTCAGGAGGTCATCAAGTGCTCAGGCACTTTCCTCCTGCCGCTGTGATACAGACATTGCTTTGTATAATTCTGTGAGGGCAATGCTCTGCAGAGCCTGGGGGAGAGGGAGGGAAGACAGCCATTAACTGTGTATTCCATGTCCTTGGCTGATACAGAACTATAGAGTGTGGCTGAGAAACCTAATCAAGTGAGCAATTAGTGAAGTTCAGAGCTGTATTCATTTTCTTCAAGCACTTTTGCAAAAATTGAAAGACAAAAGGTACCCTCTCAATGTCATGGTGACATGCAGGTTGTTTCTGCCTCAGTGAAGAAAAGCATTGAAGGGAACACCTTCCACATTCATCTTGAGTGTCACTTGAATTTAGAGGACACAAGAAAAGAGGCTAGGTGCCTTATGTCAAATGTAGAAGTACTCCCAGCTGCTTCTTTTCAGGTGATATCTGGGCAAATGTGATGCTTGATTTCCTGTTTCCCTGCTTTGGTTAATTATCAGGAAGTTACAGCTCTGTCTGATACCAAAAAAGCAGAGGACACCTATGTCTTTTTATAATCTGTAATGGTGTCCTATTTTACATGCGCAACATGTGAGGTTTTTTCTCCTGCGCTAAATTACTCATTAACACCTATGGAGCAGTTTTAAATCAGGGTTCTTTTTGTGAACCTTGGCTCTGTGAAATTAATCTTCTGTATCTCTGTGAAACGTTTTATTCCCGTCTGCAAATCTCTTGGCAATTTTCCTATCTGTGAACAAATAGCATTCTGACCCAGCTTCTACCACAGCAACAACAGAAAGACAACCAGACCTTTTTAAACATGAGTGGAAACTACATTGATCTTCTACATTAACCATCAATGTGGATCAACAGCCTTATGCCAACTCCTAGAATTTGACAGCATGAGGATTCAGCAAAAGAGTTTCTCCTAACAGAGAAAATGCAACTCATTATCTAGCTAATTAGGATATAAAAAACAACTTCTATTCCCCCTTCTTACCAGCCTACCTTTCTGTAGGGTTGGTCAGGCTTCAGAATAGGCGTTAGTGTGGGAAAAGCACATTTTTTTGGAGGGAGCTACAATCAAATGATAAGAGCACCGGTTTGCAGAGGAGCAAGTTAAGAATTGTCCCTAAGTCTATTCCTCTGAGAAGCTAATCACAAGGGTGGTGTCTTTCCTGGGCAGGAACTCTATCCAAGAGAAAATGCTTTTTAATGAAATTTTCAAAATTACAGGTCTTGCTTATACCCTTTTCTTAAAAAAATGTGCTTCAACAAAGGAATTCAGAATGTATTGATATAATTTATTCTTTTCAACAGAGTGATTCTTCAAAGATAAAATAGCTAATAATAATGACATTGATGATTGTATGTTCCAAATTTATGTATTTGCTTTAGCTGTGATTATTGGAGGTATACTATTCACTAATCTAGCACTTTTCAAAATCATACCTGTGGTCAGTGAACAGTAATTAATGCATTTGCTTTTGCTTTCTGCCACTAGGTACCAATGCAAGCTGTGCTTAACCAATGTTAACTCTTTAAGTTGCTTAAAATATAAACAAATTAAATGCAGTCATTCATTCTGACAGACTCAGAAATTGAATGTTCTGCTTTGTTCTCTTTGCATCTTTTTCTGTTGAAATGAGTTTTAAATTCCTGTTAAGTTTAATAGAAGAAATATCACAAACTTTATCAGGGATGCTTACAAGAATCTGTAAAAGTATGAAAAGTGGAAGCCAGTAGGCGAAAGCCCACAGCAGGCACTCTAGTATAGATAAGTTGGCAACTGATTTTTGGCTACCTTTGCTACCTTTATTGACTACCTAGGAAAACATGTTTGCACTAGCTTTTTTCTCTACTGAGCCCTAAGCTCATAGCCTTGATGGCAGAACTGTTCGTATTGGTGTCAAACCCTGCTTATTTCACAGCCCATGTAAACTAACAAGCGATATTAAACTGACAAGGAATGAACGGCTTCACAATGCTTGTACAGTGTTTCGCAGTCCCCTGCTTGCTCATGTCCCCCCAGAGTATCAGTCCTGAAGGATGCTCTGAATACAGTAGAGGTGGTTCCAGCTTTCTGCTGGGCTAAGTATTTGTCCATCAGACTTCATCTTCTCTTGACACTGACTGAAATGTAATTAATGAAGTCTCATTAGGAACACTCAGTGTTCGTCTTCCCACCTGGAAGATGAAAAACAATTTTTATACACATAAAGAGAGAGATCCTTTATTATTAGGATAGTCAAACTTGTTTCTCCTTTTTTGGCTTCAGAGGCAGATGCCCCTACGTGGAGGGTGCAGCTCCACAAGCTCTTAGCTGCCCCAGGCATCCTGGAAAATATCCATTTTGTCAGGACCTTGCCAAAATACATGTCACCGGTGGCTGTAACTAGGGTTCATGCCAGCGGGGACATCTGTGAGTGAAGGCTGTAATTAGACACTCTTAGCTCCTGCAGGCAGCGTATCTCAGCTGTGCAACCCATGCCAGAACGAGATGCTGGACCTCCTGTTCGTTGATACCCTCCCTGACCTGCCATGTAACCTAATGTGTCACAGAAAATACATTTCTTTTCACTTACTTGTCAGGAGAAATGATTTGCTGCCTAACTGCCAAAAATCTGTGCCTAGGGAGTGAAATAGCAGAAGCCAGCCTCTGCTAGGGCCAAAGTTGAGTTTGCCAGAACATTTCCTTCAGCCTTCATCCTCAGCAGTGTTTCCAGAACTCCGACCTGTTATCTACTGCATAACTCAACTGGATTTTCTGCTTGGACTGAGGCAAGCTCAAAGAAACTTGGAATCAACCTCATCAGGCGTAGCTGATGGTTCCCCAGTTTTCTGATGTGCTGTGCTAATGAGATGTTACTGCCCAAAGTAATGAAAAGCAGCTGTTTCTTACCTGTAAAGAAAAACTGAGAACTGCTGCAGTTTATGTGGAGGTGAGTTTAATAAGGCTGTCTTCCTTCTTCAAAAAGTTAAATGCAAGTATTTTGCTCTTTAGTTAGAGAGGCCCGAAGAGGAATAAATTAATGTGTCTAGAAAATTCTGAATGTGCTTTCCTGTTTCAAGTGTTTATATGGAGGGATTACCACTCTGCTTTGTAGAGATTTCCTGTAAGATATCATCTGTCTACAATATCTGGGGATTTCAGTCATGTATGTAAATACAAATAATACATTATTAATAAAAATGAACATATCAACAGAATAAATATTTGAGAGACTGTCAGGACATTTACAAAATACATGGAATGAAGAGTGTAAGTGTTTAGATTTAATGAAGTTTTAATGAAGCTAATGTCTGAATTCACAGACAAATCACAGCCACTTAATTGCAGCAGCCTAAAAACTCTATAATCCCTCAAGAATATAAGAATCAGATTTTTAAGATCTCCTCTTTTTCTATACCTGCAAGCTGTTGACAAAATAAAGATTATTTATTAATTACTTATGAACTTAGCACAGAAATTATCTTTCCTGTACCTGCAACAAGACAATGGCAGTAGTATATGCCATAAAGTTTTTCTAGCCTGGAAACAGATATGCCAATGCAAAAGAAATTGTTTGTTTGTTTTCATCTTTAAATTTTTCATATGTGTTGTGTATGTGCGAGTTTTGCCAAATTGCCTTTCTTGGAAAATTGAAAGCTTTCTTCATTATAGTTTGTATTTTTTAACTGCATGCCATGAATATAGATTGTATCAGAACTGAGTCCCCTAAATATAGTCCTTTCAAGGAAAACAAGCAAAAAAATCTATTCATCTCAGGGAGGTTAAATCACATAGAAATAGGTTGAGATTATAGGATGGATCTTAGTGAAGGGGAAGCTTAGCTGAGAGGCAGGAGATAAGTGTAAAGCCTGCAGTCAGAGTGACAAAAAAGGCTTCTGGAATAAGAAAAGATCTCTTTGTAAGTCAAGACACTGTCTGTGACTGACAGTCTGAAAAAGAAAAAAATTTATATTTCCAAGCATAAGACTTGTTAAGAGGGAAGAGGAGAAGGGAAGAAATGAAATATATAGCTAAAGAAAAGCAAAATAAGAACAGAACAATTATTTCTATATTTTATCAGCCCTCAAGCCCATATTTTCAATATTTTAGAGGAGTACAATAGCTACACAGCCAGGTCTTTAATACTGTAAATAGATAATAAAGGTGGTTATTTGGTCCTGTTTGATAGCGGAGTGACTTTAGACAGTAAAATACTCATCAGTAACCTACACAGGTGACCTCTCTTCTTAAACTCTCAGTCTCTGTCCTCAGGTCAAGGCTGATGTGGCTGTCCCCTTGATTTCTAGTGGAAAAAGATGAAGTTTGGATCACTGCCATTTGACAACAGAAGATGTACTAGTAGGGCATGTTCTGATTACTTTCTCCAAGAAAACTCTATCTTCTTCCTTTTACTGTGCTAGGGCTTATTTCCATCATCCAGAGTGAATACATTCAATGCACCTGTTTGGGGTTTTTCTCTTTGTAGTAGAAAAAAAAAAATATTTGGGGAGCCAGAGAAGGTGCTTACCTATAACTGTAAGAGTTGGCATCTCTGCACGCACGAGGGGCCAAGTTGTTAACAATGCCAAATTAACTACGCATCACGTGTCCAGAGGAGGGGTCAGGAGTAAGATGGACTGGAGGAGCAGATGAATGGAGCGGGGAGGGGGTTCTGGTAGCTATACAAACAAAAAATATTAGTAACTATGTTTAGTATTAGCAATTATATTAGCCACAGGAGCTCTTCAGAAGTGAGCTGGATACATTCCAGCAATCCATATTTGATATACGGGTTGGGAAACATCAAGATAATCTCATCTAAACATATTACATTGACTGACACTCTATAAAACTGATTGTGCAACCACTGCCCAGCTAGTTTTTCTCTGCTTCATGTAATTTATTCTTCTGCATAAAACCTTTTTTTCCCATCCACTGAGCAAAAATTGGTTTGCTGATACTCTGCTTTCTCTGTGAAGAATAAAATTTGGTTTACTAATCTCAGCTGGCTATTGTCAGTAAGCTTATTGAGCATTTAAACTCTACAGATCACACCAGCTTGAGCTCACACATGGTTTGTTCCATTCACCGGTCCTGCATCTTATTTTGAGTGTTCTTGTAGGATTTAAACAATTCCTTTTCTGTATAATATTCTGCTTACCTGGAGCACAAACACTAGGTTCTATAAGAAAACTTATGATACTGTAAAGATTCTTGCTCGAAGACAAAAAGCTAATTAGCAGTCTTGGCCATACAATTCCCACATATTAATTGGAGCTGTTTGGCTAAATCTTGGACTAGATGATCATTGTAGGTCCCTTCCAATTTAAGTGGTTTATTCTATTAAATTTTCCTCAGCTCTGAGTTTCTCAACCCTTGTTATTATGCAAATCATAAATCCATCCATACTTCTGGCAAATTGCTGCACAGGAAAGCATAGCTAATTTAATTCATTAATCCTTACCCCTAAAGCACAAACATCTATCACCTGAACTAGTTAGTAGGTAGTTTTGTGCTCTTTCAGGCTGCTGTATCAGAGTGAGAAACGATATACTGGTAAATGCATGTGAAGTCTGGATATGTTTTGTCTGCTAACACTGCATGAATAAGCAAATATGTACTAATTTGCCTCATATAATTTTTTCTTAACTTCTCCTTATTAATTTTTTGTGTGTGTCATGTGTTTTAAGTAGTCTGGGAGTATCACATTCAATGCCATAATTCGAGTTAAAATTCATAGTGATTTTCTTCAGAAAAGACTCTGAGTACATTCACAGTGCTTTGGCTGGCCAAACCTCCTAGCCTGATGGATCCAAATGAGGACCCAGTCAAATATGCCTCAGCTGGGAAATGCCAGGCACCAGGCTGTCCAGGAGACAATGTTGTTAGTCCCTTTCTCACAGCTGAGAATCATGCCTGGCTGTGGGAAGATTCCTTTGCTCCACTCTTGTTCAAACCACATGTGCTAGAAGCTAACCTGTTTGAATTTGCACCGAAGGAGGAAAGAAATACGTTGGCTTGCATTTGTCTCAGTCAGCTTTTTCCTGACATCCCAAAGAGTTTCCAGGCATAAATAAAAATGACTAAAGGCAGTAGTAGAGCAGGGCTCATGTTCAGGGATTTGAATGATTTATGAGTGAGGATTCTAATAGGGACAAAAAAAAATGGGCTTACAAAGCAGCGTTAAGATACCTCAGGTGGGGAAGCAGTAGGCAGCTTGACTTGATAAGCAAAGACGATCCTGATTCAAAGCATTGGAAGACAAAGTACGAGCAGGTTGTAATGCCACGCTGTGTGCCAAGTGCTGTTTTTAATATGAAAAGCAGTTTTCTTGAGCATCTAGCATGAAGAAGCAGTGTTCCAAAAGCCGGAAAGCAAATCTTTCCTGGTGGAATCCACATGCAAATGTAAACATAGAAGTTGAAATTTTGGATTCTCTCAACTTGGGGGCAAAGTTCCCTGCACTTTGAGCCAGGATTTCACCCAGCATGTGTGACTGAATGCACTGTATGCATGCCTTCCTATATATACTTCTTTATTTCATTGAAGCATTTCCTAGGAGGAGATCTGAAATTTAATTTCACAAACAGTGTAGTGACTTTCCATCAAAATTTACATACATGTTGTAGTAAGACAAAATCAGTAGTTAAATAACTCAGTAGTTAAATCACAAATTCTAATCAATTCTTTAATAACGTGTAATTGAAAGCTCCAGGGTCATAGGCCTAGCTCTTAAAACACCAGTATAGTTTCTTTAGCACTGACTTTATAGTGACCTTAGAACTATCCCTCACTAGTCAGGACTCTTGTGACTGATTTAATCTGGATGAACCACTTCTCTTCCTAGCCACAAACATCAGTGCCCCATTTCCACAAATCTTTAGGGTACCAGTAGTAACTATTAGCTTCTGCCAATAATACACCATTTTAGCACTACTAATGTTGTGATAGTTTCTATTACGACCTTAAAATAGTAACTCTTTAGGTGCATTTCTGGTAGCGTTTATCAAGGACAAGACTTCTAAGACTCAGGCTAATAATTTCAGCTGTATAGGACAGGTGATGTAGAAAAAAAATGTAAATGCATGTGCTATCACTTTTAGGTCATGCATTTTAATATGATTTTGATTGTGGTTTCTTCTGTGTTATTCTTTCTTTTATTACGCTCTCTGGCTATTGTCCATCACACCTTTCTTTAAGGACAGCATTGTAATATAAAGCCTTAGCATAGTGAGATGTTGATTGCCTACACTTTCAGTGAATTCTTTATAACATTCTTTACACCGAACTAGCCGAAGATAACAGCATCAAAGCCTGTGACTAAGCTGCAAAACAAGTAGCAAGATGGCTTGTTTTCTTTTTGAAACTGTGACAGGAGTGTGATGAGTGCTTATTTTATTTCCTGATGTTTTGTCAAAGACAAAGTTGGTATTTAATTTTATGGTAACTATTTTCTTTAACTATTAGGTTTTAATTTTTTTCTTTTAATTTACTTTTGCAGTAAATGTACTTTTACGGTAAATGCCAACTTTTACCACCCAAGCTGTGGTTTCTCTTGTGTGAGTAAGAGGCATGTCCCTGGGAGCAGTAGGTGGCAGCACTGTCTCTGCTCTCTGTTTTTAAGGCACTTCAGTTGCACAGCTTCAAGAAGCCATTTCATGAAGAATATTTAACAGTGCAAGTTCCTCCAGAGGCACTTCTGCTTATGGGCTTATGCTTTGGGTTGGAAGGGACCTTCAGAGGTCATCGAGCCCAACTCCCCTGCAGTAAGCAGGGACATCTTCAACTAGATCAGGTTGCTCAGAGCCCCATCCAACCTGACCTTGAATGTTTCTAGGGATGGGGCCTCCACTACCTCTCTGAGCAACCCGTTCCAGTGTTTCACCACCCTCATTGTAAACAATTTCTTCCTTACATCAAGTATAAATCTACCCTCCTTTGGTTTAAAACCATTACTTCTTGTCCTATCACAACAGGCCTTGCTAAAAAGATTGTCCCTATCTTTCCTATAGGCCCCCTTTAAGTACTGACAGGCTGCAATAAGGTCTCCCCGTAGCCTTTTCTTCTCGAGGCTGAAAAATCACAACTCTCTCAGCCTATCCTCATAGGAGATGTGCTCCAGCCCTCAGATCATTTTTGTGGCCCTCTTCTGGACTTGCTTTAATAGCTCTGTATCCTTCTTGTGCTGAGGGCTCCAGAGCTCGATACAGTACTCCAGGTGAGGTCTCACCAGAGCAGAGCAGAAGGGCAGAATCACCTTCCTCAACCTGCTGGCCACACTTTTGATGCAGCTCAGGATACAGTTGGCCTTCTGGGCTGCAAGCATACATTGTCAGCTCATGTCCAGCTTTTCATCCATCAGTATCCCCAAGTCCTTCTTCATGGGCCTGATTTCAACCCCTTCATTCCCCAGCCTGTATTGATACCAGGGGTTGCCAGTTGCACTTGGCCTTGTTGAACCTCATGAGGTTCACATGGGCCCACTTCTCGAACTTGTCTAGGTCCCTCTGGATGCCATCCCATCTCTTAGACATGTAAACTACACCACTCAGCTTGGTATCATCTGCAAACTTGCTGAGGATGCACTTGATCTCGTTATGTCATCGATGAAAATATTAAACAGCACTGGTCCCAGTATGGACCCATGAGGGACACCACTTGTCACCAGTCTCCATTTGGACATCAAGCCATTGACCACCACCCTCGGGATGCAACCATCCAACTAATTCCTTATCCACCAAACAGTCCACCCTTCAAATCCGTATGTCTCTAATTTAGAAAGGAGGACGTTGTGGGGGACCACGTCAAAGGCTTTACAGAAGCCCAGATAGATGACGTCCATTGCTTTTCCCTTGTCCACTGATGCAGTCACTCCTTCATAGAAAGCCACTAGGTTAGTCTGGCAGGACTTGCCCTTGGTGAAGTCTCAAATCACCTCCCTGTCATCCATGTGCCTTAGCATAGCTTCTAGGAGGATCTGCTCCATGGCACAGAGGTGAGGCTGTTCCATCTGTTCCCAGGCACAGAGGTGAGGCTGGCAGGTTGGTAGTTCCCAGGGTCCTCCTTTCTTCCCTTTTTAAAAATGGGCACAATGTTTCCCTTCTTCCAGTCACCAGGGACTTCACCTGACTGCCATGACTTTTCAAATATGAAGAGTGGCTGGGCAACTACATTAGCCAATTCCCTCACAACTCTGGGACGCATCTCATCAGGTCCCACAGACTTGTGTATATTCAGGTTCCTCAGGTGGTCACGAGCCTGATCTTCCCTTACAGTGGGAGGAGCTTTACCCCCCTGGTCCCTACCTTGTGGTCCATCAACTCAGGAGGGGCAAGGAGAGAGGTTGCCAGTGAAGACTGAGGCAAAAATGTTGTTGAGTACCTCAGCCTTCTCCTTGGCTGTTGATACTAGGTTGCCCTTCTTGTTCATCAGAGAGGGGTATGCTTTCTTTGGCATTCCTTTTCTGGTTGACATAGTTGTAGAAGCCCTTCTTGTTATTCTTTGCATCCCTTGCCAAATCCAGCTCCAACCATGCCTTGGCCTTCCTGACCCCATCCCTACACAACTGGACAGCGTCCCTGTACCCTTCCCAGGATACCTGTCCCTGCTTCCACTGCCTGTGCAGGTCCCTTTTGCTCTTTAGTTTGACCAGCTTGTCTCGACTCAGCCATGCTGGTCTCTTCCCTTCCTTGACTGATTTCTTATACCTGGGAACTGAGAGCTCTTGCACCTATGGAAGATGTCCTTAAAGATCTGCCAGCTCTGTTATTTTCCCCTGTCCCTGAGGACCATTTCCCAGGGGGTCCTTCTGATAACTTCTTGAAGACCTGGAAGTTTGCTTTCCTAAAATTTAGGGTCCTGACTCTACTCCTTGCTTTTTGCATATCCCACAGGAGTGTGAACTCCACCAATGCATGATCACTGCAGCTCAGGCTTCTCCCAGTCTTGATGTCACTGATGAGCTCACTTGCATAGGTGACCATTAGGTCCCGTATTTTATCCCCTTGGGTAGGGGCGTCTATTACCTGGCTTAAGAAGTTATCCTCAATGCATTCTAGGAATCTCCTGTATTGCCTATAGCTCACCACGTTACTTTTCCAGAAGATGTCCATATAAACATAGATCTGCTTTTATCTTTAATGTGGACTGCTGAAATGGGATATCTGAGTTACCTGATGGGCAATATATTTGATGCAGTGTCACCAAAATAAAGAAAATCCCTGACCTTTTAATGTTACACCCTGAAAAGACATACCTGGCAAACTGGAGACACTGGGAAGTTCCCCCTGAGATTAATTTTAAAATTTATTCCTGTAAATAAGGGTGTCTTATGAAATGTGTTTTTCAGAAGGGATTTGGATGAGAAGTGGTATTTTGGTAAATCAGCTGAGGAAATCATTCCTTCCACAAGGGCAGATGGAAATGGGAAAAGGAAGTGAACAAAGGATGTTGACATAAGAGTCACTGCCACGACTAAGAAAGGGGAAATTACTTGTGCATCATCCTGCTTTTGACTGGTAAAGTAGATGGGCTGCATCTGGCAACAGGGGAACAGACAGCATCAGCACAGATCAACATTAAGTGAGTGAAATTAAATTACACACACACACACACAGAGAGACAGAAGTCTGGAGGAACTGCAGACCCCTCTTCAGGATTTTCTGTTAGCATTTTGTTCTCTCCTATTCCACGTATCAGTAATTACTGCTCTTCCCATGGAATTATTCCTATGATAAAAATGCGCCTCTCATCAGTCAGGTAATTACAACCATGTATTACACTGCTGAATCAGGATCACAATGGCTTTAAAAATGTGTGACTGACAACAAAATTTCAGAGCAAAAAGTACACAAAGTCCAGCAGGGAGAAATACGGGAGAATCTCATCTAAGGCAGAAGAACTGATTATTTTATGATGTGTCTGCAAACTTCGGCATTCTCACATGCAAATGGAAAGAAGATGCTAATGTTAAAGGGCAGAATGAGGAACAAGTTAAAAAATAAACAATGGCACACGTCAGAAGAGGTTGTCAGTGCAGCCTTCTGACTACTTAGTTCACAGAGGCAGTGAAGTCTTTTGAAGTTTCCTCTCCCTCTTTAATCAGTCGCACTAGAACTAGTAGATCCCAGCTTCAAAGGTAGCAGGGCTTGTCAAAGAAGCAAGCTGCCTGTTCCTCAAACTGTGGATGACAGCTTTATGTCCCACAGTGGTGGTTCCCTCATGAGGCTGCATGGCATCGGCAGGGTGGGCGTGATTAGACAGCAGGTTCTGTGCTCAGATTACTTTGAAGGGCTTACGTGCTCTCTCTAAATTATTATTGATCCTCTCCATTTGACAGGACTTCCAAAGACTTGAAAAGATACTCTGTAAAGCATTCTTCTTAGCTTGACCTCTCACCTGTGAAGTCTAGATCAATTCACAGACTTGCTGGATTTGAACAGTTTTGTCTAGTTCTTTAGATAACAAAGCTTTATTAATTAAAGTAATTGGCATATTTTATTAATAAATGCCTGCCAATTTTTTTTTGGTTCTATTCTTCCTGCAAGGCTTTTCCTAGAACTTCCCTACGGTTAAGGGAGTAGAGAGTTTTGTATAGGAAAGCTGTGGTGTTTAGTTTGTCCACAAAACATTTCACTAGATAACATCATTAATAATGGCATTTATTGACTATAGAGAGACAGAAGGTTAAGTGCATTTCAGCACTTTCCAAATCTGATTCATTGATTCTGTAGCCTGTCATTTCTGGAAAAGTTTTCCAAAAATAAAAAAAAGTCCCGAATATAGCACATCTCTCTGCTTCATTTTAACTTCAATTTCACACTTCTGCAGTTTGAATAAGAACATAACTTATATTTCAATAAAAAATTGCTGTTTGTTATACTTTTTTTCTGATATATTAATGAAATTGTTTATCTCAGTGTACACATTTCACAGCTGGTAGACCCTACTTCCAGTATTTGCAACTGGATTGCCATCATGCTTGAGCAACTACTTGCAAGTGTTGTGGTCTGAACCATAAGCCTGGGAATGATCTTCTGAAGTATGACTTATTCTCATGGGCTTATTTTCATGGTGCATTTAGAGACCAGCTGTGGCAATCTAGGAAGTTTTCCAGAATACAAAGCAGATCATGAGCGGTGTGTCTGATAATGTGTCCATGGATAGTGTGTTCACAGATGTTTCTCTGGTCTTCAACAAAATATTAGTCAAATAGCAGTATTAGAATCTGACCCTGTTCTTGCTAAAGCCATTTTTCCAAGTAGTATTGAGTTCACTTAGAGATAATTCAGGCAGGATGGGTGAACTTGGTAAATTGTGAAGTCAGAAAGAGGGAGGGGTGGAATGAATCTGAAGAGGTCATCATCCAATCCACCTCTGCACTGAGGCAGGATAAGAAACCTTGGACTAATCCTGGCAGACATCAGCATAATACACTGGTAATTATTTCAGTGAAGGAAATTCCACAATATTCTTATGTGGGGTTCTTGTGATTTAACCCCAATCGG
>VZTL01006011.1:0-12227 GCA_013400535.1 Scopus umbretta | reverse complement strand
GCACTGGTGAGGCTGCACTTCGAATCCTGTGTTCAGTTTTGGGCCCCTCACTACAAGAAGGACGTTGAGGTGCTGGAGCGTGTCTAGAGAAGAGCAACAAAGCTGGTGAAGGGCCTGGAGAACAAGCCTTATGAGGAGCGGCTGAGAGAACTGGGGTTGTTTAGTTTGGAGAAGAGGAGGCTGAGGGGCGACCTTATTGCTCTCTACAACTTCCTGAAAGGAGGGTGTAGTGAGGGGGGTGTTGGTCTCTTTGCCCAAGTAACCGGCGATAGGATGAGGGGTAATGGCCTCAAGGTGCACCAGGGGAGGTTTAGATTGGACATTAGGAAAAATTTCTTTAGTGAAAGAGTGGTGAGGCATCGGAACAGGCTGCTCAGGGAGGTGGTAGAGTCACCACCCCTGGAGGTGTTCAAAAAACATGTGGATGTGACACTCCATGACATGGTTTAGTAGGTATGGTGTTGTTGGGTTGATGGTTAGACTAGATGATCTCGGAGGTCTTTTCCAACCTTAATAATTCTATGATTCTGTTAAATCATTTAGTATCAACACTACAATGTGTACTTAGTCTTTTTTGAGTTTAGTAAGTTCATTGCTGTGCTTTTCAAACATAAGTGATCCAAAGAATCTTCACATTTAGGAACAGCTGTCCACACATACACCTTATGGTTTTGTTTTTTTTTTTTTTTGGCCTGGTCATTCTGTCTAAATATGGTTGCAAACTTCAATTTCAAATTTGGCTTTTGCTTCATCAGTTCCACTTTTTGTTATTGAAGCTTAGCTTTGGACTTTAACAAGACATAAACTGTCAACCTCCTCTGTGTTTAATGTCATGATCTTGTAGTATCTTTTTCTCAACATAGCAGAGACCCAATGCAGCTACTATCTACCTTTGGTTTCTGCTTTAGCTTCACTATACCTAAAAGTTTATTATGGTTTTCAAAATAATAGACACACATGGCACAGTTAAATTTTATTGAATTACATTAAATTGGCATATTTACTACCCTATAACTTTAAAAAAAACCCTCCTCACATATTGGTAATGGCTCATTTATAATCACAATGAGCAAATAGAATTCTAGTGGTTAAGCCTTCAGTGAACAAGTCATTACACTGTCTATTTTCAAGGTCAGCTTCTGATCACCTGCTTCATATTCACCATGACAAAGGGTAGTTCTCTATTCAAAGTTTCTTATGTGATGGAGCACGGGGTTGATAGGGGCTTTTGCTTTCTCAGGTCAGTTTTCTACTATTCATATAATGTTTTTTCACAGCATACTAGATTTCATACTTTAAGATGTCAGGGTGTTTGCTCTTGAGATACTGTCAGTATGTTGCTCTGAAACCTATTACTCTGATGTTTAGAAATGTTAATAAAAGAGGATCACTCACTGTATAGCTTTGCAATGTCTGTGATAGGATAGTATTTTACAGATCAGGAATTAAAGGCTATTGTGATTTTGTGAATTATTCTAATTTGTATAGAAAAACCTTCCTGGAGAAAAATGTCCCAGATTTTCTAGTGTACAATGCTAAAAAAAACAGAGACAAGAGAGAGGTGAGTTTGAATTCCCAAGAGGCCCTCTGTGCAGTCCCTAGCCACATACACTCATTCGAATGGGATTTCAGTATATATAGCTGCTACAAAACTGGATCGTTAGATAACTTTGTGTGCATTCCAGCCTGGTATTTACTATTTCAGACATTCGAGAAGCTGTATGAATGGAATGCAGCCAGACATAATTTTAATCAGATTTATGTCCCACCCATTTGTGATGGGATCCTCCTTATGGTGTTCTTCAGGGAAAGGGATCTAAATCCACAAAGAGAGAGATGCAGTTGTCAAAAAATCCCACAGGAAAGTAGGGAAATGACATGGACAAGATTACTCTGTCTTGACCAGTAAAGTGCAAAAATACCAACAGTAATTTCTGTTACAGCTAAGGAGTTTTCTTATTGATAAAGAAACAAACTTATCAACTTCCTTTCAAACTTTACCAAGTTGCTTCCCTCATAAAACATGATTCTTCACTTTATAAGAAGGAAGGGGACATTATTTACAAACTACTATATAACATACATGGAAATTGAAGTGTATCAAATCAGTTCAGGTCCTTCCTCATTTATTACCTATATGAGTTTAGTATGATTTTTTTCCTGCCCCAAATGATTTTAATTTGAATAGCATCATGATGTATGTTGCAACTTGCTGAACAATCCAAAATTTAAAATTATATAGATATTAAAATGCTCCTTCAAGCCATGAATAATAAGTAAACATTTTCTGCACCTTAGTACATAAATGTAAATGTAGCATTTCATCATGCTTTTAACTGATAAGTTATTTTTATTTTTCACACTAATATGTTCAACTATTTCAGTTAAAAAACAGAAAATTTATCGTGCCCAATTTTTCAAGTTAATTAGCAAGCAGAAATCTTGATAAACAGCAGGTATTTTTATGTTACCCATGAATAGTTCTATCTAGCATGCATGCTTATTTCTATTATCTTCCCAAAAATCTATAAGTAGAAAGCAGCTGCATGCTGGGTTATTGACAGGATTAAAGGAAGCACACAGAAAGGAAAACAATGTGCTTGGGGAAATAACTCTTTTTGCCCATAAAATATAAATCACATATTCATAATTGGAATGTGCTTTGGGATTTCTGTTCTTCCTACACTACATAAATATCTGCAATGCTACTGCATTTCTTGAATAGAAATAAAAAGAAAAAAGTATTTTTAAAAGAAATGGAAGAATATATTCTTGATTTTTCCTTTACTTTGCCTATGCTGTGTGCTAAAATATCACTGAGATACCATACTTGCCTCTCAAACCAAGTTCTGTAATATCAGAATTTAATGAACTTTTCAGACTATCATCGAAGAGACAGTAGTGTGTCCTGCCAGAGACAGAGACACATAGAGCTAAGGTAAGGCTGTGCAGACCCCTTCAGAAAAAAACACTTAAGTTATTTGTTTCATTTCTCAGGCAAGTATTTAATCATTTATTTGTTGACATTTATAACAGCTCTCATTAAAATCAAAATTATCTTCCCTGAGCATCTAGCAATGGAATTATCACTCAAGCTAATATTGACTCAGTAACTTCATGGAAGTCATTTGAAACAATCACTGGGTAAAATGCAAAACAAACAGCCCAAACTGCAGCATCTGATCCAAGACTATCTTTTCCTGGGTGCCTTCTGTAATCTGTGAACAGTCATCACTGTTTTTACTTTCCCTCTTTTACTAGGCAAGTTGTTCATTCTTTTCTGCAGAGCTCAATAGCTCTGAAGACAGCTGCTGCCTCGCCATGCTGGGGGCATGGGCAGCCTGCTGGGGAGGGCACTGAGGAGTGTTGGTTTCAATTCTTTCAAACAGAAGGGGGAAATGAACTTGGATCTCACTTGTTTTGGGGTAATGTTTCAACTGGTAAAGTATAATGTACAAGCTCTGCAAAGCTATCACTGCCACTCACTGCCTGCTGTGTTTTAGAAGAGTAGGTCCGTCTGAGCTTTCAGAAAAAAGAAAAGGCTCAGCTGCATTCCTTTGAAAAAGGGATCAGAAGGAGGTGCAACCATTAGACAAGTAAGCCATAAAGATGGACAACAGTTAAGACTCCATCCTGTCCTCAGTATGTCCCTGCAGGATGGCTATAAGTAGATCCCCTTTCAGCAGCCTCATTTCTCTGGGAGCTGTTCTGTCACCTATAACTTTTTCTGTGTATTGTGTATGGATCCTGTGATTCCAGCACAGGGCTCTGCATTTCAAATAGCTCATATGTAAACAGTAGGCATTTGAATCCCTGATGTTATAGCACTTAAGTCCCTATTTAGAAGTAACTTGGGTACCTAACTTTAAGCACTCCTCCCTTATTATTCTTTTTCTCTCTTTCTGTGTCTTTTCTTTCAAATGTCCATTTTTATTGTAAGTTTTGACTGGAGGAACATGCTAAAGTTCCACATTGTTAGAAATGTATCAGTATTTTCATAAAAAATAAAATATGACTTCGAGTGGTTTATAACATAGTTGTAAAAAATGAGCTTCAGTAGAAACATAATATATATATGGCCTACTTGGCCCAAGGGGAACATAATGTTCAGTAAAGCAGTATGTATTTTTTCCTTCACAGAATGTGTTTCAGTATATGTGGCGAGCTTTTGGAGGTCATCAAAAATGGAAGAGTACCAGTGACCAGAATACCTAATGAGTCTATCCACCATAGTTTGCTGATACCTTCAACCTTGACCTAAAATAGTTGAGGTCATTTTCCTAGCAAAGCTACCTGGTAGTGCAAAATAATCCCGATTTATCATTGGACTCTGTAATGGGTGAATTTAATGAACTGTTCACTGAGACCACCAAATATACGTGACCTTGAACAGATTTTATACAAGGAATTCAAGGCAGAAAAATAACTAGATGAAAATAAATGCAGTATGTCCCCACATCAGACTTTGAGAGATTTTCATACTGAACTGACATTATTTTCACATGTGATTTGGAAAGTAGATTGACAACATGAGTTCCTGTTTAACTCCTGGATTGGTAGAAATGGATGCCTAGAAAGTCTGTCTTAAACCTGGGAGAATTCTTCCATAAGAAAATCAAGGGAAAAGCAGTAGGTTGTTTTTCTCAGACTCCCCAGAAGGTATGGTACATGATGATATTTGCAACATAAACCCTTGTGAAAGTTCTGGGCATTACTGATGAATTTAGAATTCTGCAGGGCAAGGGATTCAGGCAAGCCATAAAGTCTAAATTATGCTACAATCCACCCTGTCTTTTACAACAGACCAAAAACCCAGGATAATTCAAAGATTAGTTAAGTCTACATTTGCCTTGTCTTCCCTGTAGCTGCATACTGTCTGTATTTTGAGAACATAGTCTTACTCAATGTGCTTTAATAATGTAAGAAATTACATGAAGAACTGGTTCTTGTTTTATACACTGAAAAAATCCTTTCATCTCAGACTGATAAAAACAATTAGGCAATTAATATTATTCCATATATGCCTCAATTCCAATCAGGTCTAAAAGAACGCTGTACACCCTGCATCACACTTTGACTTTTAGTAATTTGGGCTTAGTGCAAATGCTAGGAAAGCTACATGTTCAGCTATGCAGATGGCTGTTTCTCCCTACTTCTGATTTTGCAGAAGTCTTTCTACACATATCCAACACAATCCTGCTTCTGTCATAAAAGAAGAAACTTGGCTGAGATGATTCCATTCTTAGTGGCTTAATGTTCCCTCCCTGGTTCACACCAGCACCAGTCTCTTACAATGTTCCCCCTTGAATTTTTTACATTAAGAAATCTCCCAAGGAGCACTGTAAGGTACTTGCCAAAGGGGATTAAGCAGGAGTAGGCAGAATAGAAATGTCTGTGTGAAAGCCTCTTGTGACATCTTGTTATTCTTGGGCTTATTCTGTGAGAGTAGAGATGGACTCTAAAATAAAATACAAATAATTGATATGAAGACATCTCTAGCATGTGAAACTTGAGATTTTCACTGAATTGGTCACTTCCCATGTTCATAGAGAAATATCAGAATTCTAATACAAAGGCATCCAACATTAACATGAAGTAATCTTTCTACTCTCCTGTCTTTTGTGTAGTGATATCAAAGAAGCCTGCGACTACAAAAAGTTGTGACATCAATTTTCAGGATATAACTTCTGTTACAAGAGTCAATAAATAATTCAGGATCACATTTGGAACTCAATTCTTAGCACCCCATGCTCTGCCTGTCACACTCTCTTTTGGTGGTAGTAGTGTGGCAGTAGGGAAGCCAGGTGGCACTTTTTTTGAAGCTTTGCAGGAATCATGACAGTGCTGCTATGTGGCGAAGCAGGAGGCTTTATTCTGCTCCTAGGACTCTGAAAAAAATGGCTTTTTTTTTACACAATTTAACCAATTAGCATTGGTCAGAAAAAGAGGAAAAAATCAGTGTGGAAATTGAAAGAAATGAATTATTAATCATCTCAGAAAATGGGGAGTCAGGGTACAGTGGCCTGAAGGTAGCTTAAGGCTAGACCCTGGAATAAGTTTGGACCAATAGGTGCCATAAATCACCATAGGCCAGATGTGATACATGATCTGAGCAAATTAATCCAATATTGCTACATGCACTGAACTTGTTAAACATAACAGTAGGAAGAATGACAAAATTACTGGTCTTTCAAATTCAGATATTCAGATTAAATTCATGCTTTCTCTATGAATCCATAAAAACTCTAACTTTTGAAGCTTGCCAGTACGTAAAGAGAGAGACAGCATTGCTGGGATACAAGAGGGTAAGAAGTATATTTTATGCCCTGAAATACATACTGAACCTTTCTAGAATGAGGACAGAATCACATTGCTTGGGAGTCCTGTTAAAGTATAAAAATTGAAACAATTATTAGAATGGGCATTCCACAAAAAATGTGACTGCTGATTCAGAGTACTTTGTGAGTACAGATAGGTTAGTGCTACATAAAGCAAGCCCCAGAGAATTTAAGTAAATGGTCTGGAAAAACAGGAAAAGAAAATAAAAAGGAAGAATTAAACATTCTCTACAGAACTCTGTATAACAATAGATAAGTGTAGAAAGATGACAATGGCTATTAGATTTTAAGAGTCTGTTTCAATATGTCTAGATCTCTTCACGCATAGAGCTTTGTAAACCAAAAGAAATAGCACTGAAAGCAACGATGACATGTGTTATAACGTTATGTGAGTCGGAAAATAATTGTGTCCAGTATTGTCAGCCTAGTGCAGGAGAACTGCTAACACAAGTTTCTGAGCTAGTTCCAGCAGTTGGAATATGTACATGTAGTATACTATGGGCCCATCACATGGTGGAACCAAAGAACTGACACTTTTCTTCAGTGACAACATACTTAGGAGAGGAATTCATGTTGAAAAGTAACTGTGGATATGGTGAACTGTAAAAACTAAGCACCAGGTTTACTTAAGGTGGTTTATGTCTACACAAGTACAAGAACTCTGAGTCTGCAGATAACTAAAGTGAAAGGTGAGAATTTCATTTGATTAAGCAGCATGGGAGAAGAGAGAGAAATCTAGTTGTTTCCTCGGGCTTGGATTCCTAAGTGCTTCTTTGAGTACCTAAGTGGAAGATATTTTGATATTATGACAAAAAATTACTAACTTTTTTGATTCCTAGCAGGACTGCATAGAGTCTTTCATATATTCTCATATTGGGTATCCGTGGCAAGGTTTTGGTGGCAGAGGGAATATAGGAGTTGTCTCTGTGAGAAAAGGTCAGAGGCTGTCCTGTACTGGACACAGCCTGACAACCATAGGCCATAGCTGAGCCCATCAGCAATGTTGGTAGTGCCTCTGTGAAAACATATTTAAGGGGAAAAAATGAGGGACAAGCAGAGAAGAAGGGGGAAAAAAAGAGTGAGGAACAACAGAGGGAACATCAATGTCAGAGGAAGTGCTCCAGGTGCTAGAGCAGGTATTTTCTGCAACACAGGGAGGATTCCACACTGTAGCAGATGAATATTCCCAAAGGAACTGTGGCCCATGGAAAACCCACACTGGAACTGATTTTCCCTGACAGGACTGCAGGCCATGGAAAAGCCCATGCTGGAGCACAGGAAGAGTGTGAGGAGGAAGGAGAAGCAGAGGGAAACAGCTGTATACTGACTGTAACCCCACACTCCAGCCTGCCTGCACTGCTTGGGAGGGGCAAAATAGTCTGGAGTGAAGGAGTGAAGCTGAGCCTGGGAAAACAGGAAGGAAAGGTGGGGGTTTTTATATTTGTCTTTTTGTTTCTCACTACCCAAATCTAAAATTAAATATCCACTTTAATTGGCTATAAATTAAGTCAATTTTCCCCAAGTTGAGTCTATTTTGCCTGTGACAGTTAACTGGCAAACAATTTTCCTGTCATCATTTCAACCCATGAGCTTTACTGTTCCCATGGGTTGTTTCTATTTTCACCCCTCATCCTGCTGAGGGAAGGAGGGAGGGAGGGAGCAGCTGGGTGGCTAACCCACCACATCTCCAGACAAATTCAAATCTATACTTGTTAGCATTGCCTAACCATGTAGCTACCTCAGCTCTACAAGAACAATGCTTTTGTGATATGCATTTTTGTTTGTTTGAAAACTCTGATTCTAGTAAAGGGGTTTTGCTGACTTTAAATGATAACATATTATCTAGAGTCACATATATACTTTGCAAGTTTTTAAAAACAAACAAATATTTCACGGAATCTGTCAAAAATCTTTTAAGTAACTCCGTCTCTATATGAAATGTGATATGACTGGAGCTGTTGACAGAATGGAACTAACCTCTGCAGCCCTTTGCAGCAACTTGTTGCTTTGTTCCTCCAACACATTCATCTGGAAATTCTCCAAGATGTCAACCACATCTGTGGTGACTGGGGATCTGTCATTGGAAAATATTCAACATACTGCAGACACAAGCTATTTTCCCTGCCAGAAGTGCCAGCTCTAGCTGATGTATCAACAACTGTACTTTGTCATAAAAAAAAGTTTTGAAAAAAGAAATCAAAATATTGATTAAAATGCAGTGGGAGTTACATGTTTCTTGCATAGTATATCTTGGGTTTTAAGAAAAAGATACCAAAGTAAACTGTGTTCTCCATTTCACTGGCATTTATGGAGAGAAGGCACACATCTTCAGGTGTCTGGATAACTAGCATTAGCACAGCGCAAATAATTGTGGAATTTCTTTCTTCAGTTTAGTAACTAGATTTATACTTATATACATGATTTATACTTACATATATATATACACTAAAAGAATTACTTGAATTAGAAGTATGGAACTTTTGTGGTAAATCACATAAATCACATTTCTTATACAGGTAAATCATATTTCTTATTCAAAATAAACATTTTTTTTGGCCAACAGCTAATTACTTGTATTTAAAAGAAATCATGTTGTTTCATTGCAGCATGAGCAGGGAAAGACATGTGTGTTAGAACCAGCGACCCAAACCAGGAAGGAGAGTGTAGCTGAGGCTATGCTATGCCTAACTATAAGATTCAGTTGTTCACATGGAAGGTAATGGACATGGATTAAAATAATCCACTTGTTTCATTAAAAACAAGGATTTACAACAACAAGATTTTTGCTCTTTCTCAACCCAGTGAGCGTGCTAGCCACTAGGCTATAGAACATCCTCAAGCACAGCTTTTGTTGGCCCTTGCTGCCAAAGATGTCCTGCTTTAAAGAAAATATTCTAAATCCCATTTGATCAAACTAAATCTGATTATAGAAAGTAGCAGTAATGGTACAGAAAAAAAAAAAAAAAAACCAACAACTTTTTGCTGGAAAACTGGATTACTGAAGTGTATACAGTGTTTAAGAGGCATTTGGACAATGCCCTTAATAATATGCTTTAACTTTTGGTCAGCCCTGAAGTGGTCAGGCAGTTGGACTAGATGATCATTGTAGGTGCCTTCCAGCTGAAATTATGCTATGCTATGCTACGCTATGCTATGCTATTCTATTCTATTCTATTCCTGAAGCTGAATTCCTTCTGTACTTCAGATACACACTATAACTGTCACAACAGGTCTGTTTTATTAACAGTACCATATTTCCAGTATAAGTCTAGTTCAACTTTATAATAAAGCCTTTTCTAACTGTCATTTTCAGAATGTCCTGACTACTTGAATATTTCTAAAATTACAGAACTTTTCAGGCAAAATTATCTGCAAGATTTCACTGAGATTTCCGATAAGTTTCAGGCTGACCAAAATTTAATTTCTTGGAAAGTGAACTATTAATCAAAATATATTCATCCAGCTATGCTGATAATAAAGACCCTAACTGACATATATTCTCAAAAACTCTTGAAGACAATAATTTTCAAGCCCCACAAAATATTACCCTGTCTTTATATTTTAGTGCCGCTTACATTTTTTTTCTTAGGAGTTTCCTTCCACATTTTTAATTGTTTTTAAAAATTGTTTACCACCTCACAGCTGTCTTCATTTCATGTTGCTGGAATAATGTGTAATAGGCATTCTGATGCTAAATTAACTGATGTTTTCATACATCCAGTTGTCACTATTAGTAAGTCACAAATTGCCAACTGTTACCACATCATAAAATCCCAGAGAGATACACTATGCTAAGTACAGTCAAATAGCTCTGGTATCTAAGATACCAATGCATGGTAACTTTTGTCAGACACTAACTGTTTAATAGCTCTCAAAAATCCCAACAATTATTACTTCGCCTGCTATCATAATCGATATCCCTGCTGGCAGGGAAAAGAAGCCAAAAACAAAGTAGGCATGGAATCCAAACTAACCCCACATTCTTCAAGTATAAAGTCAACTCAAACTGTAAAACACTGAAAGTTTTCCCTGCTGCTGTCTGGTTTTTTAATAAATGTAAGTTCTCCCTTTTTAAGTCTTTACCTGTCACTTTTCAGGAATATTAATTTATCTTTAAATTAAACTCAGAGAAGAAGGGATTTATTGTTATGCGATAATGTTTAGAGGTGCATCTTTACTGTGTTGCTGAAGATGGGTGCCTGCATGACTCTCATTATCAAAGGATCTCAGTATTTGACAGTCACCTTCTAAACGATGCTGAGCAAAAACAACGTGCCCTTACTCCATTACAGACTGAACAGATGAAGTGACTCAGTATTTTCATTCTAGGACCAACAACTTCTTTCTATTTCATTGGTTTCAAAATAAACTAGAAAGTAAATCCATCATAGGAAACATAGCATACAATTATCCAAATCCCCATCCAAATGTAGTGTCCTGTGCCACACAGAACGTGGCTTCTTAACGCATGCCATAGGTCTGTGTCAGACAAGTAAACTGTAAAGGAGTGTGGACGACCACAGTGAATCTTCAACATTTGTATACATATGTGACAGTAGATTAAAACTGGACAGCCATTCACCCTACCTCTCCAATGGAGTCAGTTCTTCCCATATCAAGGTTTGCTTTACAGTATTCAATATGTCATAGTAGGGTAAAAAGATTTGAGATGGTTCATTTCAGGCTGACTGAAATGTGGGGTGATAAGGAGCTGTTTCATGAGCCATCCAATCATCCATCCTACAGGGACAGCAATCTGTTGTTGATGCAGTTTGATGCAGACATGGAGCAGTAATGCTGTTGGCATCCACTTTTAATCTGTGACCACATAAATCTGAGGTCTTAAGCTTCACTCATTAGAGAGGTTATGCTGCTCTCTAACTACACTGTCATTGAAGGTGCTTAGAAAAACAATGCTCAGATGTGCACAATTATTTCTCATCAAGACAAGCTCATAATTTTTGTAACTCCATTATATCCAAGGGAATCATGCCTGCAAGTAATTTGTCTATTCCGTTCAGTTCAATTCAAGGTCTAAAGAACTACAAAGACAAGGGGGAAATTATATACACTGGGGTTGACTGATGGCTGAATTTGAAAAGGTAAAAAGGACAAAGAGTATCAGCCCAAACCAAGCTGAATACAATTTGGTTTTAAGGGTAAGTGATGGAAACTCTTATAGCAAAGAAATTTATGTTATCTTCAAAAGCTGTTCTAAGAATGGGGACAGTAAGGCAGGAAGAATTATTGGTACTTCATTCTTCAAGTGTATTATTTGAAGACAATTGCAATACAATAGAGACATTCAGCAGTATTAACAGGTGGATTTTCACTACTTTTAAATTTATGCTTGGAGGTATATGAATAAAGAATATCCCTTACCAAAAAGGGAGTGAGCACCTGGAGTCCAGGGAACATTATTGCTCTCGGGATGTAAACCTCTGGTTTGAGCATTGACTTGGATTCTTTAGAGGAACTGCACAGTAACAATTGAAGACACCAGGGAAGTCCCTTCTCCATCACACCTGCACCTGTCTCCAATATGAAACCGGAATGGAAAGGAGATTGTAACGTTCACAAACATATGACACCAGCAAGAATTTCTCCCTGCAAAGGAATTCTTTCCTGTCTAGTTTTCACCCTCCTGACAGCTCTCAAGCAATATATAAAGGACAAAATGGGGTTAGAGACCTTACAGAGCATGCTCTCACCATAAGAAAACACATTATTTGGCTCAACTCCTCTTATTTAACATAAAATACTAGCCAAGCAGAGCAGTCTATTATTTTCATAGAAGTCAGAAACTTCAGTTAAACTGTGAGCTTTTGTGAACACCTTTGTGTTTTCTGTGGTTGTAGCTTGAATCAGTGTCCTTGTTTCAGCTTAATT
>VZTL01006010.1:0-11741 GCA_013400535.1 Scopus umbretta | reverse complement strand
GCTGAAACCAGGACACCAGCTCACCCTGCCTTTATGTGTCATTTCAGTTAGAAGACAAAAGGAACCAAAACCAGAAGATGCTTGATGGTTTCCGCTGGGTCTTGGCCCCACACCCCACCACCCCACCACCTCAGACCTCACACTGTTGAAACATCACCCAGCATCTCTTCCACTCATCCTTTTCTTCACCAGGAAAGATTTTGTTACATTTAAAGAGATACAAAGAACAAGAAGTATCATGAATTACCTAAACAGATTTTCCCCCAAATGTTGTCTATTTGCTCGGGCCCTCGACTTGAAGTTAGATCAAAAACAGGCTGAAATTCATTTTAGCTGGAGAAGATGGTGAAATAGCTCTGTGCACAGATTTGGATTCCTCTGTGGTTCTGTGTAAGTAGTCTGTGAACCGGCTGTTCTGCATAAGTGGAAACTAAAAATAATAGAGATTATCACATAGTCTTGCTAACATTTAATTTGCAGTGTATTATAAGGATCACTTTCTTTAATTGGAAGCTTAACAAAAAAGTTCATAATAATTTGCTGCTGCCAATTAATATCCAGATTGCTGTTCAAGTAAGTGCAAGTCTGGAAAATTAATGGATGGCTTCAGAGCATTCTTTTGATTCTTCATGTATTCATGTACATAAATACTTGGTTACTGATGATCACAAATATTCACTGCAGTTCTATTGAATTGCATTATTCTGTATTTATACAGAACAATGAATTAGCTACAAACCAAAGGATAATTTACATAGCTCAAACTATTTAAAAGGATATAAATAGTTTTATTAATCTGCAAAGACAAGGCAGTGGAAAATAAGGTTCAGTTCTTCCACATGCAGTGGAGTACTGTGAAGTTACAGTGCCTAACAGGATGATATTTTGCAATGTATGATATTTTAATCCAATTTTCATCTGTGGTTATATCTCATTGTCCTAGAATGACATTGTTAATTTCTATAAGAAATAATCTGTAAATCCATACTCATGGTAATGTCATCCATTTCCTGCAGAATATGCTGTAAATGGAAGCAACTTTCCCAGTGCTGGTTGTTTTTTTGGGACTCTCTCTGGCTGGTGACAAAATGTGTCCATTTGTTCTTGAGTTCTTAGCAGATACATTTTACCTAAGTTTCAAAATATCATCTTCTTTCTGGCTTCAGGGAACACAGAGAGAAACATCCTTTTCCAGTAAATAAGTATTTGTGGTGCACATTTCTTTTACAAAACTACACTTTCTGTTCTGTAGTATGGAAAGACAGAAGTAAATAGTAAAAATGTCTCAGTTGTTTAGAAGTATTTTGATGTACTCACTACCTTTTTTTGAAAAAGCAAAGGTTTGTTAAACAGACTGGAAAACAAATATATTTTCCTACAATTTTGGAGATTGGATCTACTAAAATTTTGATTAATGTAAAGACTTTGGATCAGATTCTGATATCAGGCCCATTAATAACTACAAGTGTAACTAAAATTAGGATCTGGTTTTCCCTGTTTTCTTAAAGTTGTCCTGTTTAACTGAAGTTGTTAGTTAAAGCTCAGTTTTCCCTTGGAAGATAAATAAGTAATAACAGTTGAATATCTGAGACAATTCTGTTTATTGACAGGGAACTGATACTTTCTCCTCCAGTACTCTCACCTCTCTCTCTTGTTGGCAGTTTGCTCTTCCCACCATGTTTCCAGTTCACACATCCTGTCAGCTGGTCAATAGCAGCTATGGTCAATCCAGAGGAATGAATTCACTTATAGGATGTGGTAGATTGACTCTGTCAAGAAGATCAAACACCCACCCTCCCTTTTGCTCACTCTTCTCTCCCTGCAAATAAAAACAGAAGGAAGGTGAAAAGCCTCATGGATCGAAGTAATGACAGTTTCATAATCAAAACAAAAGCTGTGCTCACAAGCAAAATGAAAAGAGGAATTAATTCACTACTCCTCATCAGCAGGTGGATGTCAAAGCACTTCCTGGAAACTGGGGCCTCCAAATGCATAGCATTTGTTTGGCAAGATAAATGTCATAACCATGAATGTCCCTGCTTTGTCCTCCTTTCCCTGATTTTTTTATTGCTAAGTGTGACATCATATGATGTTGAATAACACTTTTGTCAGTTTGGGTCAGCTGTCTTGGCTATATCCAATTCCAACCTTTTGGCCACCTCCACCTCACTGACTTCAGGAGCCAGTGGGTGGGAGGGGAGAGAAGATCTTGATACTGTGCAAGCACTGTTCAGCAATAGCCAAAATACTGGTGTGTTAATAACGCAAAGCACAGCACCATACAAGATAACATGAAGAAATTTAACTTCATAACTTCATCCCAGCCAGACCCAGTACATAGGAATACAATAAGCAGTGTATATTGAAAGCATACCGATAAACAGATTGATAAGAAAGTATATTGCCAGCTGGAGGCTGTCTCATTAAATAGATAAGAGGTTGAGTTACAATTGACTTTTTCTAACCAGAGACACTGATTTGGATCTTTATCTTCTGTCCAGCTCCTGGTTTTCATAATATTCTTAGAAAGTTCAAATCTTTGAACCCTTTGCCCCTTGGCTGAAATTACTGAATGGACAGAAAAATTACTAGATTGGGAAAGATAAGAATAAAGTCAAATATACAGCCCAATCAGACAAGTCTTGCTTTCTAGGATTCCAGGCAACCCTCCTTTCTCTTCTATCTTCTTCAGTGTTATACTACACGACCAAATAAAAGGACCGTGGAAAAGGAAGTAAACATCTATGTGATGAAGTTTACTGATAGTACAAAATTAAAAAGAAGAGCAGTACACAGTGCAAGAGAGTGCTACAGATATTGCAAGTTCTCTGCTTTTCTCCTTTTACTAGAACACCAGAGACTTGCCCAATATTGTCCACCCGCATAATCTCTTATACCATGTTATGCAAATTAATACTAAAGTTCTTTCTACTCTTCTGAAATGAAGAGCAAGTTAAACGTTCCAACACTTAGGAATGCAGCAAAATAGGCATGGAGAGGACCTCCTGGGTTGCTCGGTCCTGTCTTCTGAAATTTCAGGAACAAAATAATAAAAGAAGCTTTTTATTCATATTGTCTAAAAGGTGGCTATATAGATAAATTAAATCATATAAAACACTCTCTGGAGGTCCCTCTTTCTATGTACTGACTATAAGACAGCAAAGAATGAGTTGCTAAGACCTAAGCATACTTAAAATTAGTTAAAATGAATATACCTTAGATGCTGAGTGTGGAATGGCCCAAAAAACAACTACACCACACAGCAACTCCCCCCTACAAAAGCCTCAATACCTTAGATAAATGTAAAATATACAGTAGAAGATCATGAAACCCTACACTTCCAGCGAGCTACAGAAAGAGGAAAGATCAAGGCTGATCTATATCCATCCAGGTATTTATGAAATAAAATTCATAACAGTTTTATGTAAAGATTTTACCCAATAGTCAAGAATGAACAAAGGAATCCTTACTAGTCCTTGACTATCCAGTCTTGGAAAAAAATACATTCTGACCCCAGGCTGGATAATCAATTTAATCCAGACTGTAAATAGGCAATCGATTTGGGCAGTGAACACTATGTAATGCAATAAAATACATGTGGCTGACAAAAAAAAAAAACAAAACAAAACAACAACAAAAAAATCCCATTCACATTCCACTATCTTTTCAAACTGCACAGAGGAAGGGAAACATAATTTCACAAAGTATTCTTATCTCTGGGAATGTTTTTTTGCAAATGCCTCTATAGGCTTAACAAACTGTAATTTAAAGGAATTTTGATTCTTTGCCTCACAAAGATATTCTGATTGTTATTTCAGAAGTTTGCTTGCCAGATGATCTGGAACTTTATATGATATCCAGACTAAACTTATTCATAGCCATTTATTATGTGCTAATATTATTCTTAAAATTAAAGGATTTTCCTTGCCTTGATATATCCCCTCTTGATGTAGTTATAAAAAGTCATTATACTTAAGTCTTAAACTTCCTCAGCTAGGCTAGACAAAGAGAGCTCTCCTTAATCTTTTCTTTGTAAGGTAAATATTCCATTCCTTTAATCATAACTCTTTTCTGAATCTGATCCAATTTAAATTAATCATTCCTGAAAGAAGTGATTAGAGATGTACACATTAGTCCAGATGAGGCCTGGCTGATGCCTTGTGTAGTGGCATTTACATTCTTCTCTTAGAAGAGTACATCACTTGATGCATTTTACAATAGTAATAACCTTGTTCCGTAGCTGCATCAACCTGGAAGTTCATACTCCACTCCAGCAAATATACCTAGATAATTTTCCTCATTTCATCACATCAGATTGAGAAAATCCCTTTTGTAGCAAATTTTTATTATTAATTCCTGAAAATATGCTTCTGAACTTTGCGGTATTAAATTGCATTCCATTGATATGATTTCTCTCTTTAGGATAATCAAATCCTCTTGAGGTAGTTTGAGCACCTTGTTGCTTAGACTTTACTCAAACATACACACAGTATTCATCTCAATGTCATAAACAAATTTAGTATATATAATCAGTCCCAATGCTGATTTTTGAGAGGTATCCATACTGTTTTTTCTCCAGCCTGTCTAGCTGTTTGAGTATAGCTGGGGATAGTCTCCCTCCTAACAAGCTTCTTTCACACCTCATGATAATCAGTCATCACTATGTTCAATGTTAATTTTCCTCTGAGAAACCTTATCAAATGTTTAGCTTAAATCTGAATAGAGTAGCTTTATTTTCTTAGCCTCTCTAGGAAGTCAGTTATCTAAAAAGATATTAAGTTAGTCTGACACAACCTGTATGAGATAAAACCTTGTTGTAATGGAAGTTCCACTTACCTCTATGCCCCTAATTAGTTCAAAATCTGCTCTAATGCTTTGCATAGCATTATAATCAATCTAGCTGCTTGGATCATGTTCTTTCCCCACTGCTTTTTATTTTGATACTACATTTGTTCTTCTCCAAATTTACTATTACCACATTTATGGATTAATTTTAAACGGTTTCTACCAGATTTGCAATACCACGTGCTAATTCATTCAGTTGACTTGAATAGATGTTATCAAGCTCTTTAATTCTTTCACACATAGAAATAACAATTTTCTTCTAACTTCTATACAGTAATTTGTATCATAGTCTTCTCATTTGCAGCAGACAATGTTTATTACCCTCACAATGACCCTCAAATTAAAACACCACCACAAAAAACCCCAAACAAATAACACACCAAGGGTAGGTTTAATTATTTTTTTCCATTTATAGATATTCCTTGCAGCCTTCTAATTCCAAGTATACAGAAGCCTCCTTCTTTTCTAATTTCCTCTCTATTTATGTAAATAATAACATATAATGATTAACATTTTAAATAACTTTTTTATGTTTTAGTTTCTAATGCTAGGGTAAGACCTTCAAAGTATTGTCATTACATCTTTAACCTCTGAAACATTGTCTTTCTCCTAATGAATCCCTTTTCCCCATTCTTTTTGTCTCTGTTCTTTTCATGAAATCCTTTTTCACATGATTGTTCATATTGAAAAGCCCTTTCATACAAGTATTTAGTTTTCTCTTTGAATATATTCTCTAATTGTGTTGACAAGTTTTACTTAAAAGTAAAGTAAGACTTCCTCCAGACCTTCTCTGAATTAAAATCTTTAATTTTCCCAAACCAATCAGCCTAATTAATTTATTTGCCCAGCATCCCAAAGTTTGCCATTCTAAAATCCCCAGGATTATTTATAGAGTGATCTTTGTTTATCGTGCAATTTAATATCAGCTGAATTGGTTCATGTTTGCTGACTCATATTTAATGTACTTGCAAGGCCTCTGTTCTTATGAACAGCATCATAATGATGGTATGATTGTCCTATTATATCTTAATAGTACATTGTTAAATGAATTCTTCACTTTCTTCTTAGTTATATCATTTGTAAAACTGTACAATTTGTTTCTCTATTGCAGATGAAATGAAGAGATAGAACTCTCGAATTTTTGTAGTATTTGTCCATTTATCTTCCATGCCACTTAATTTTTAGCTTGCTCTATAACAGGACAGTTCTGAATTGTTCCAATGAGCTCTCACTGGGATCTCAGGATAACCCTCTCCAAGAGGATCTCTCAAAGGAACTGTATCTTGTTTGACTTCTATAGTACACAGGGCTTTAACACTTAGCCCATCCTCAAACAAGGTATACATTTTCATCCCTCAGACAATGATGCATGATGTATGTTAACTTATACTCTCAGTTCAGTTTCCTTCTAGAAAAACGACATTCCCATGGGTAGCCAGCTTTCCCTAGAGTGACCTTGCCTTAAATGAGCAAGACAGTCTGGGGTTAATATAGATGCACTTTAAGATTTATTCCTTTAAATGTTTTCTTTAAATAAAATTGTTAAAACAAAAAAATGCTACTTCACTTTTTGGTGAAAAGAACAGTGTCAGGATAGTCTTCTATTTTTCTCACAACTTAGATATAAAACACCCACAAGATATTTAATGTATAAATAAAAAAAACCATTTTTATCCTACCTTTTGATAGATTAAAATAGTATTCAAATTGAAAGTGACTGCAGTTGCTGAAGACCACAAGTAAGAAATTCTTCAAAATATATGAAAAAGAAATGAGGTTTTCTTCAGCAGATGCAGTCACAAAAATTAGATGGGAACTATAGAGTCATTGAATCATAGGATAATTCAAGTTGGAGGAAATCTTAGGAGATCTTTGATCCAGCCTCTTGCTCAAGACAGGTTGCTTAAGAATTTATCCAGGAGGGTCTTAAAAACTTCCAAGGATGTACTCTGAGCAACCTCCTCCACTGCTGGGCTGTTGTCTTGGTGAATAAGTTATTCCTTATATTTAATCTTAACCTCTTTTATTTCAACATGTGGCCACTGTCCTTCATCCTCCCACCATGTACCTCTGTGGAGAGCCTGGCTCTGCCTCTTCAGTAACCTCCCCATAGACACAGACAGGCTACTCTTAGGTGCCCCTGAAGCCACCTCTGTTTGGGCTTAATAAGCCCAGCTCCTTCCACTTCTCCCCACAGGAGAGCTGCCACCTTCCTGGTGGCATTCTCTGATCTCACTCCAGTTTATCCAAATCCCCATACCTCCACTAGTGGAAGTCCAAAACTGGATGCAACATTCCAGGTGTGGAATACTAATGACTATAACTAATAACTAATATCTATGGATAGCAAATCAAACTCATAACTGAAAAATCAGGCATGGCTAAAAAAACCCACACTGATAACAGTGAAGATGAGAGCAAATAGGAAAACAGAAATCTTTCTGAAGTATCTCATATGCATATACACTGATCATTCAAAAACTGCAGCATGCATTTGACAGGAAAAAAACCACTTTGATTTGTGTCATGAATATTTGTTCCAAATTCTTGTATAACAACTTCAGTGAGTTTGTACAAAACCTTAAACAAATATTTTTATCTTTATGAAAGATTAAGTGAGTTTGAATTATTTTGAGCCAGAATAATGCAGTGTTTAGGAATGAGATATTATGTATGGGATTAAAATCTGACTTAAAATAAAATACCAGATATAAAATTGACTTCTACGAAATTCAAGAAAAGAATGCATTTATCTCCTTTCAGTATATACAATGCAACTAACTCCAGGCTTCCTAGTCTGGAATCTTAAGCAGCAAATTCTGTGTGAATGCAGCTATACTTTATTGGGGTAGTATCATTATATTGATTTGGCACTTGACTGCAGATCAGGGCTCTTTATGCTGTGCACATTGATTTGTTTAGAAATAGTTAGGACATCTAACAAATGAACAATAAAGCTATAGAGCTGTGCTAAATATCTAGGACTGGAGAATCATTACTATTATTTTTTGAATTATAAAATCTAATAGGTTTGCACAGCTACCTAGGATACATGGAAAAAAAAATAGGTGCTGCCTCCTCAGTCAAAAAGAATAATCTGTCTATAAGGTAAATTTTTTTATCAAAGGGAAGGCAAACACTGCAAAAACTTAAAAAAGCATAAAATGTTTGAGTCAGCAATACAGATATAATAAGTGAAATATCCACTCTAACTTTTTTTTAGGGTAGTCCATTGCCTCGATTTCCACAGATCTCAGTGTTGCCATCCTTGAACTAATATCTTTGAACCTCATTACACCTTCCCTTTCCCTTTATATTCCCAGTTTACCTTCCAAAGTCAAGAAATTCCCAGGATAACAAACGGATGCCCAGCTCCTTTCTCACTTTCTTGCTACCACCAGCCTCCATTTACTGTTGAGTTTCTTTACACAAGACTATTTTAGTGTAAAGGAAACATAGTTAGCATGGATGCTTTTCCTGGATTAATAAGCCTGCTGTTGTTTTTTATGCCTATTGCCATCTCTGATTACTCCAGTTACACAGACTTTTGTGTTGCAATGTGCCATGTAAACCTTCATTGCCGTTCATTTAGTTTTTTGGGATATTCTACATCTTCAGGGAAAAACTTCCACAAGTTCCATCAAACTGTTCAGATCTGGAATTTTACTTTGACTATTTCATGTCATACCTATGACAAACATGTATTATTTTCGAACTATGAGCATACGTTTTTACCCAGCATTATTTGCATATAAAACTGCTACACAGATGGTTGAGCTGAGGGTTTTCAGAACAGAGCCACTCAGGGGATATCAATTATATTTTTGTTGGTTCATAGTTACACAATTATTTTATTTTCTCAAGCTCTGCATAAACTTTGAACAGAATGATAAAATAAGGCCCTAACTTCAGCAGTTGCCTGTGATACCAGCACCTGCTCATTTTCTTTCTTCTACAAGTTTGTTAGAATGGGAGCAGGGACCTCCTTCTTACATGAGCTCCAAAACCAGGTTTCCAAGTCTTTGCAAGGTCATTGTAGAACACAAAGGATTTCAGAATTGTTTTGTGTTTCAGGTAGTAATATATTTTCTGTTTGGTTTCCTATTTACAGTCATAATTAAAAACCTGTGTAATTTTCTTAAACACCTAGAACAAAAATTCATTAAAGTATTTAAAATTCTCAGTATTCTGTAAGGCTTTCTTTTTGCAATATCCCTTATTTCATTTTCCCTTAGCTGTTAAGAGTTTTTCTAAAGAAAGCTTCTCATTTGACAGTCTTTTAGATGGTAATAAAAAGAGTGATAACTTCTCTTTTTGTGAAAATGAGAAAATGTTATAGTACAAAATCTTACAATATAGGTCTGGAAAGGTCATCTAGTTCCTCCCCTGAGGCAGAATCTGTTCTACCCAATGGTTAACTGAGAAGGTCAAAAGCTGGTTTTATTGCTGTCCTTGTTGAAGTCAGATCTTCCTTCACTCAAGATGGAACAAGACAAATTACACAAAAGGCTGGAGAAAAGAACAGCATGCACAACAGGCATTCTGAGCTGCTCCTTTAAGACCCTCCAAATTCGTAGAAACATCAGGCTATTTAAGAGACCGCTTTTTAACTGCTTTTTCCCTGTGGCTCACAGCAGCACTGTGATAAAGATAGTCTTGGTTCACTAAACTGTCTTTCTTTATCAAAGGCAAAAAGGACAGAGATAGGGAAGAAGAAAACAAAAAGATGGAGAAAGAAAGCACATTAAAATGTTTGTAACATTATGCAGCCGACTTTTACACTCTAGATTATGTCCAAGATCTTGCAAAAGCCAGTGAAGATAGCAATATAGTATGAAGAGTGTACCTTTGCTTTTATTCAGAATGTTTGATGCTAAAGATCAAACAATTGAGATGGTTGAGTGAGTGGAAATTGAAAGGACTAAGGTTTGCTGCCAGTTTTCCCCATGAAGACACTTTTAAGACTTCATAACAGAGTGATAGATGAAAAAGCTCAGCTGCTCAGTATTTTATTGAAAGTGCATTTTGGAGAAATTTTTAACATATTACTTTAGGTGCACTGATTTTTGCTCCCCTATTTCTCCAATTTATGATACACGGTTTCAGCTTAACCCTTTTTTAATTAAACAGATTTTTTTTATTATTCACATTGACATTAATTCAGTCTTCTTCTTTGACTATTACAATTTCTTTCAATATGCAAAGTTAGATTTTTGTTACTGTGACTTTTGTAATTCTCATCTTTAAATTACTTTTACGAACATTCACATAGGAATATTCACATCTGTTGTAAAAGCAAATAGATTTTATTTTTGTTGTGTTATACTAAATAAACTGAAACAGGATAGACAGCTTGAAACATAAACCTGAAAGCAGCAGTGACAAAGTATCGTAACAGAAAATGGAGAAATGCTCTAAGTATTCAGAAAATTGTGTGAAGCAGTGTATAAAAACTGTCATAATTTTAAAGCTTTGTTTAAGATTGCCTTTTTGAAAATGATGTCTTAACTGCCAAATATTCAGGTGACTGTGGAACCACACTGTCTTTCCATATTTTCGTGAGTATGTACAGAAGCACTAATGAAATATTTAAAAACATACATATCATTTACAAATCAAAAGCCAAATCATAGCCCCTCTTCATTACCTACTTTCTTTACATGTTATTTATTGCTACTCATAAAACCTTGCTGCAATTTTGAAGTTAGGAGAAAGCAGTAGATGTGGTATCTCACAAATATATCTAAAGTGTCATTAATTATATTATTGTGCAGCTTCTACAGACGTTGAGGCCTCTCATCTAATCTTAAAAAAGTGTAATAAAACCATCACAAAGGCCACTAGTGATTCACCACCAAACTGTCCTATGACATCTTAAACTCAATTTGCCCAATTGATTGGGCTGAGATATCCCAACCAATGAGGAGAGAACTGATGGTGGAATTTAGTTGCTGCTGCTATAAAAATGTTTAATGTCTGAAGTTTAAGCAATATCATCCAGATAGATAATACACAACTAATTAATGGTGTTGAAAAATCTGTTTGTTATTTTCAGATACAACAGAACATTTTATTACTAGAACGACTGATTTTATAATACCTACCAAATAACAATTCAGAAGTCAATACTAAATCCCAGGTCCAGAAAACCTCTGATGAAAATGAGGATTAAAAAGATGAAACTATAGGTTGTTAGGGCTGTTGTCAAGCACTACTTTCAAAACAAGTCTGGCTTTTGGTCTTTAGGGGTCCATTTAGAAAGTAAATGCGGAACAGTCCTTTTAATTTGAATCGTGACTGCTCTACTGTGCTTAGAACAGCTTAGTAGACTTTCAGAGGATCCCACAGCGCTACATAGCTGAAATTAGGTCTTCTGCAGTACAAAGCATATTCCCATTTCTCACAATACTCTTTTTTCTTGTTGTAGTGGCAGTTGTTGAAGCCATTATTTGTTTAGTATGAATAATGTAAATTTAGTATATCCTGGTATTTCTACATGTACTTATTATTTGTAATATCTCTTATGTTTTCTTGATATTCAAAAGCAAGATATTGTTTTCCCTACCTGCATTGTTTTACCCATGGCTAATGAAATAACAAAGAGACTGTAACACAAGTCAGTTTTAAGAAAGATTAATTTGTCATCGCTCTAGGTGCAAGGACATCCAGTAATTGATAACAGTATTCATGATTTGGTAATATTTGATATAGGAAAATACTGTATAAGCTAAAACAGTATATGTGGTGCTACAGAAAGGCTTACTTTAGAATAAGATAAAATAAACCAGAACAGAATAGAATACAGTAGAATACAGTAGGATACAGTAGGATACAATATTTCAGTTGGAAGGGACTTAAAATGATCATCTTTTTTGGTGTTCAAAAAATGTGTGGAT
>VZTL01006006.1:0-48497 GCA_013400535.1 Scopus umbretta | reverse complement strand
TTTTTTTTTTTTTTTTAACGGAAGAAAAATCAAGTCACAACTGTTTATGTTTGATGGGACATACAGTAGGGCACCCCAATGTTCTCAGATGAGGGCATCCAGCTGAGGCTGCTGGACTTTGGCACATCAGTGTGATACCAAACCAACCCAGAACACAGCGCTGCATTTTGATTGACCCATCAGATTTCCTGGTAGCAAACCTGAGATTTTCATGTGGAAAAACCTAAGTTTGCACAGAAATTTCCTTTTCCTTCAATTAAAAAACCCCAGTCTGCTCTATTCATCATGCACAATGCAAAAGAGTCAACACATGACCAAAGAAGACCCACTGCATCCATTCTGAATTTAGTTATAAAAAATACTGCTGTATTAGCAACAGTTTTGTGTGCTCTTACCCATCTTACCCAATGCTGCTTAGTGTGCTAAGAGCACTTTCTGCCATGGTGTTTGGCTAAAATCCCTGCAGGACACCCAGAAACACTTCAGCCACACAGACATAGGGGAGGCAGGAAGCAAAGATGGCATCAGATTGGAGGAGGCAACAGACATGTGCCAGGAACTGGCTGGAGCACCATGGTCAAAAGGCAGGGGACAAAGCAATGCTTCCTCCTAACCGAGAAGGATGAACAGGGGCTCTTACCCCTTCTAAATCACCACCAACAGAGGAAACTGCAGCTACTTCATGCTCCAAAGCCTGGTTTCTCCCAGCCACCCAGCAGCAACACGTTAATATTGTGTATATATATATATGTATCCAAGAATGACCTGATAACTGTAAAAAAAGTAACTACATAATTATACTTTACTACTGCTTTTGTTGGACTTGCTCTGTAATTACAAAGTAGTTTCTAAGGAAAACCAACCCACTGGTTTTGCCATGAGCAATTAATGCAGGTTACCAACATGATGGTTATGCAGGACCAATGCTAACACTGGCACCCAATGGTGTTTCTCACCTATCGGTTGTGGCTCCCCAATAATGACTGCTCTGCCTCACATTACACATCTACAAGCATGAGAAACAAATTGCATCAAAAACCCAACTGTGGTACTGAAAGGAAAACCCAAGGAACAGATACCCATACTCTTTGTCATGGGACTGTCCAACTCTGTGATCTCTTCCATCTGACTCACCCGTCTCTGATCTACAGAAAACACAAACTGTAGTTATTTATAACACTAGAAATGATGGGGTAGCTCATGGGTAATTTGCCCCTCGTTTGTGGCACAGAAAACACATGCAAAATCTCCTTAGCATTCACATTGGTTCTGCTACTACATGTTAAAAACACCATCAAGAAATCATATTTAACACTGTGTTATTTTCTCAGGCTAGGAGAAGGGCAAAAAATAGTGACAATGGATTTGTGAAATCTAAAACACATTTAAAACAGGGCTAGAAACTGCAGCAGGAGGATCAGCCCTTTCCACTCTTTCCCAGCACGTTTGGTGCAGGGATTCACACCTCCTCCCACCACAGCGATCACCACCGCGAGAAGCACGGTCATGAGGCCAGGATGAAGAGGCAGGTGAGTATAGGAGCACCAGGGCCAGGGGTGGTCCCAAGGGAACTAGTTTGGCACTGGTGAGAAAGAGAAATCAGTCCATGGCCCTAGTCAGCCTAGAGCACAGGAGGTTTCTCTTCCACCCCGCTCAAGGACACAGGAATAGGAGCAATATTCGTATTGTATCTCATATCCTGGGTTATAAAAGCACAACTAAGGACTCCAAAATTGCAGGCTGCTTCTTAAAATTACAGCCTCCATGGTGCCAATGTTAGGGGTGGTTGTCCATCATCCTTGCTTGGAAAAGCAGCCGCGCTCCCTTGCCTCTTCCTGCTTTCTCCATGCTGGGAGATGCTAACACCTGTCCGGATAGCGATACTTACCAAAAACACTCAGCAAGGCTGGATCCTAATGGGAAACAATGGGTAAATGCTGGTGGTGGGTGACCTGCACTGTCTTATGGTGGAAGGAACAGGCAACCTGGTCTCATCCCAACAAGGGAGCAGCATAGATGTGTTTCTGCCCTCTCTTTCCTCCATGGCCATAATTGACATTGGCAATGAGAAGCACCATGGAGGAAGCTCCCCAGGGATCTGCAGCCTTGGGAATGTCTGTGGAGAAGAGCCTTCCCCCAGCCCAGCTCACGTGCAGAAGCAGAGGACGTATAGATCTCTCCTCCAAACTGTATTCAGTATATGACTTTTTAAAATGACGGCTGCAAGAGCCATAATGAAACAGAATAAAATCATTGTACTGTCAGGATCCACCTGCACTAAACTGTAGTCTTGCAGGTGAACCTTAAGCCAGCTCTAGCAGAAACTTCTTGGCCCTTAAAAAAAAGCAAGACTCATTAGTCTAAATTAGATGCATCAACCAGACATTTAGGCTTCCTATCATTAAGAGGTGCTAATGGTGGCCTGTAGACATCCTCCACCCAAACCTCTTTCATATCCTACCTTGATGCTGGTGTGAATGATGGCTCTCCACACTCCCTGCTGTCTTTGCACCTGTGCCAGCATTTTCACTAGCATGATAAACAGTTACGTGCAATTCAGTTCTGGATCATTTTATTCCTAGTCTGGAAAAAAAAAAAAAAAAACCCAAACCAAAACCCAAAGGAATCTTCAGATATTAAAATAACATTTTTTTGCTACAGCTGAAGCAGCTTCTGGCCATCGCTGCCTCCTGCTGTGCCACAGATATGTCCCATCCTCTGAGCCACCAAGCAGAGGGCACCTACCCCAAAGACACCCCACAACCATGAGAGTACATCAAAGCCATGCATCATTCTATTTCAGGTTAGAATTATGGATTTGCCTGTATCCCGTAATTTACCATACTTGATTCTTCAACATCCAGTCTTTTCTTTATTTTAAGCATCCTCATATTTTTCATTTTCTTTCTCCATCACATATTCATCGGATGCTGTACAAACAAGTGTAGATTTAAAGTGTCCCTGTAACATTTTACTTATTCTGTGACTTAATAATAAAAAGAGCACTGAATAGAAAGGCTAGAGTTCAATTTCTGGGCTCTCTTGCCATTTGCAAGCTGCACTCTCCCACAGCTCCTCGCTTGAAATACAGCCACCATTCAGCTTTATGCTAGTTCTCGAGCAATAAAACTGCACTTTGCCAGAGGAATTTTAAATCGCACTACACCGATGCAGAGATCTTTAAAAGACAAATTTAAAAATGTAAAAAGTGAGGGTCAAAGTGAAACTTTTGGATTTTACCAAGAGGGCCTGCAAATTCTCCATCTTTATAAAGAAAATGTTCATTTGCTTTCAGAAGTGAAAAGGGACATTTTTTGGATGAAGATTTTTATTTAATTTGCCTGAAGGCCCCAGAAATATAAAACTTGGCAAATGAGAATTTTAAAAAAAAAATCTACCTTAAGTGGAAATCTCCATCATATTGATACATTTAACAATTTAGACTACAGAAGCCTATAACCCAAACTCGATTCCCAGGACCAGGTCCATGCAGGTTGGCTGGGCAGCTCTCAACAGCACCCACGGTGGCCAACAGGCAGCAGGATGCGACCCTCTGCTCTGCACCAAGGGGAACAACATCAGGTCTGTGCATCTTGCGGGGTGGAGGAGGTTTATTATTTGAAAGGTGTCACAGTGCAATGCACAGGGCACGGAGGGGGCATCTCCCCACATCCCGTTGCATGTGGCTTGGCTAACTTCTCTGCCAGGTGCTTGTTTTCCCTCTGTGTTTTCTTTGTCTGCCTTGGATTGAGACTCCCTGGAGGAGAGCCCACTTCTGTGCAGTGCAAAGCACCGCAGAGGCCTGGCTGCACCTGGGTTTCTAGGAGTGAAATTAAGCAATTACAAATTGTTACTCTCATTTTTTTGGCAATTTCATACCAAAGTTCTGTTTTTCTTCAAAGCTAAAGGTCAATGATTAATTCAAAACATGTATTTGGCCCAAAATTATGGTCTGAGGAAAAAACGCAGAGGCAGTGAGCCCAGTTCTGCCCTCCATTATACGTTTGTAAACCTGAAATAGCTCACCCTGTTTGCACCATGTCTCTGCCTTCTGATTTCTTCTGGCCTTTTCCAGGGCTGTCAGAGGGGCCACGGCTGCAGCACTGGCTTTCTATGGGCCCTCCTGAGGGTCCATCATGCATTGCCCTCCCACTTTGACTGGCCGAACTCGACACCAGCACTCACAGCCCTGGAAGCATCTTCTCTGGGATTCAAAGTTACCTGCAGTCCTTTCAACAGGATTGGTGATGTATCAGATGATGTGCTGATTCAAATCTCCCTGGGTGAAGGCATTGCAGACACAGCTACCTGCGAGAGACCACATATGTTTTAGCAGAGTACAGTTTTTACAATCCGTTATGGTCATTGCTGTGTTTTTATTATTAACGTGTCTTGAAAAATAAGATGTTTAGCTAAGCTTACTAATTCTTTGAAACTCAAATAATTTAAGCTGTCTAACCTTGTTCAGGATAATTATTTCTATCCATTATCCATCATGCTAAAAAATGACAGCTCTGGGACAAGGAGGCTTTTCAAGCAAATGTTTTAAGACAGTGTTTTAGGTTGCAGGCACTGGCAAATGTTAATTAAATTAGATAAACAATGACTCAGAGTAGCTGTGCTATACTGGAAAGAAAGATGGGAGGTAATGGGTGAACAAATTTGGCAGCTCAAAGGTCGAACCAGTTTTTTTTGAACCGAGAATCTGTCCCTTGAGCAAGTACCTTGCCTGAATTCAACAGGATCAAAAGAACCATTGCCCTTTTACTTTTACACCTCCAGACAGCATTTGCATGGATTTGCTGAGTGCACTTCTGCCAGGGCACGTGCTGCGTGCTACCTGTCCAAGGCGTTCTCCAAGACTATCTGCCAGTCTTGGCCACACAATCACAGGAGGACCATCATCCTCTGTCCGCATCCCCTTCCTTGGGTAGGGCCAGTCCTGAAACTGCTGATCCAGGCTGAATATTGAATCACCCCATTAGGTGGAAGTTGTCCACTTCACTGAATTAAGCAGTTACAAGAGCAAGGCTCCAAAAGTGACCTCCAGGTCTGGAAATGCATCTTCTGATGCAATGACAATTCCTGTGCCATAGCTATCCTTAATCTGTACAACAATACAGATTAATATTACTTGTTAATACAACAGTTCTTATCATCTTGTGCAACTGCTCCTACAGTGTGCAATAACATTCTGAAAATCAAAGCACTGAAAAGATTTCCTACTGAGGACTCATTGCACTAAAGATCCCAAGTCAAATACCTGGTTTTGAGTTTATAAAGTTTAGAAAATTTTATAAACTTTGTTCTTTGACATATTTTAGCTCATGTGACATATTTTAGCTCATGACAGAGGCTCTTATGTTTGTTCCTGAGGCCCGAGGGTCCATTACTGCTGCCTTTTCTCCCCAGGTGTAGCAGGAGCCGATGGACCCTCCACTCTGCTGGTTCACCTACCTGTGATGGTAGGCATGTCTGGTGCCTACAACGAATAACCAACACCAAACCTTGCAGTGGCTGGGGAGCAAAGGCTTCAGGAGTAACAAGCCATCTGTGAGCAAGCCAGCCAGCTACAGGTCTCCCAAATGAAACCCAGAAACTGCTCAACTATTCTAATTCCTGCACATCTCAGGCCGTGTTCCTTCAAGCGTTCAGCTGACTCGTATTTCTTTCTGGAAACAGCAGTACTGCAGTCCCTCGCTGTGCACAGTCCCTGATGGAGGACCCGTGATGCCCTCACCCTCGACATCCCTGCGATTCAGCCAAGCGTTGGGTTTTATACTATGGAGATACTAATCGGTCCAAACTTTCTTCACCTGCTCTGATCGTTTCAGTTCCTTGGGGACACACACCTCCATGCCACTGTCCAACTAATTAGTTGCTTCACTGGCTGCATTCTGCAATTCTTCAGTGATGGGTCCCCATCTGACATCTTATGACAACTGATTAGTAAAGTAGGCCACGAGTTTAAGAAATATGTAATTTGGGCACCACTTACTATTAACTGTTTGCATGCCCTTTTTTGTTTGGTTGTTTGTTTTAAAGAAATTGTTACCCTGCAATATAAATATCAAAGGACAAGAAAAAGTTTGTGAACTGGCAATTTTGCAAAGCAAGACACAGTAAATCTTAAGATCCCTTCAATAACAAGCCCTGAAGAGGCAATAAGGGAATATATGTCCTTACTGCAATGCTATATATTACAGAAGTCTAGATACCAAGGCAACATTCAAAATACTAGTCTGTCCCGTAGTCTTGGGCCAGAACCATACGCAAGCTAATTAATTAATTAGAATTAAGTCAAAACAACCTGTCTTCACCCCAGGCTCCCCCTGCCAACAGAAGAAAAAAGAAACCATAAATAAAATTTGAAGGTTTAAACACGATGAACACTCCTCTCCAGGTTAAAAGGATGTCAGCAAGCTACAGCACCATAGCGGTTAAATGTCGTTGAAGATTTGACTGCCTTTGGTCTGGGATTTGCTCTCGCTTGAGAGCTGGTCAAACCAATCTTTCCAAAACACTGACTTCTGAACTTTTGCCAGAGGTGCCTCTCTCCGGTGACCAGGCAGGCGACATGTTAAACCTGTCAGTTCAGAATAAGCAGAAAAGTGTGCACCCGCCATGGGGAGGGCATTTAAAGGCACAGCATTTCTTTTGGTGGGTGAGATGGAGGGCTTGTCTACGTACCAGCAGGTTTACAAAAATTTGGGGACAGTGGTGGGACCCCATTGCTAGCAGGCTGGTATGCATCCCACTGGGGTGGAGAGAGAGCTACCCCAGTATAAATCTGTCCTTTCTAAGACAGAGCTCTTTTCTTGCAGGATGATATACAATCTGGTTTTAGGGAAGTTTGAAAGATAAAGGGGGAGAAATAATAAAAACAACGTTGTTACCAAAGGGAAGTGAGAGACGAAACCTTACAGATTTTGTGTTCATACACAGGCCACCCCTGGCTAAGTACATAATTTCTGATATAAACCACTCTTGACCGTATATTCAGCCCTCCTGCTAATTCTGAAGACACTGCAACCACTGGTAATACCAGCTGTGATCACATCACTGCAGTGGCTACTCCAGAGTTCTTTTAAGAAACAAGCAGTCAACAGGAGCCACCAACAATCCTGATTTTAACACCATAGTTTGGAGGAAATGTCACAAACAACTGGTGCTCTTCTTGAACCAAACAGTCACACTGTAGTACATGGAAGAGTGTTTATTTGCTCCTTCAGACAGACAAGAAGTCCCTGCTACATACATTAGTAAACTAATGTCCATTGTCAACCTCTGATGTCTGATCAGGATAATTAGACTGCCCTACCTGGGACGCTGAATGTTTGCTTCACTGTGACCTATGGTCTAGCCTAGCACAAACTGAACTCACACCAGACCCAGGGCTGAAATGGTTCTGCTGCCACCAACCTGAGGTCCCCTCCCATCAGTGGAGAGGAAGATGATCCACTCTCATCCTTCTAGGTCTCTCAGCGTTTATACACCACCACTTACAACACCACAGCCATCTCACCTGCAAGAAGCAACATGAGTCCAGAGCAAAGTCTGACCCTGTATCTTTACCCTGGGGTATCAAATCAGCCAAGACATATCTCCAGCTCTTTCAATATTTATATACAACTGAGGGTAAGTGGTCTCAGTGCTGGCAAGGCACAGAAAACAAACATCTCTATTTTTCACCGTATGCAATCATGCCAATACCAGGACGAAGTCCCAGTGCTGAGTCAAGCTAAGCTGAGAGATACACAACAGGTAGGTGAAGTTGAACCCAAGTGGACAGGAGATGTCAGTATGCAGAGGAAAGAATTTGGAAGAATTTGTAGTTAAAGCACACATTCATGATTGAGCTCCTATTTAAAAAAATAGAAGAATCCACAAGCACATTCAGCTCTCTCATAGCAGCAATTATCACTTCCAACCATCCCCAGTTGGCTGGGAGACTGCATCCCATCCTGGCAGATACTGACCTGGCCTTAGTTTTTCACACCTTGGTCACTTGGCTGTATTACAGCAAGCCGATATACCTGGGCATGAAGCCTGCAACACTTAGGAAACTCCAAATAGTACAAAATGTTACAGAAAACCTTTTCAGTTACACTCACTGCCACAAATACATCACATCTATCCTCAACTGTCTACATTTGCTTCACAATTCTAATTTGGAGACATGTTCAAGTTTTTGACCCTTTTCTTTCTGATGCTCCTTGGCCCGAAGCTAGGATATCTGAAAAACAGCATGAAACTATTGGATAAAAACCATGGTCAAACCATGTGCTGCTTTGGTGCAGTGCAAGTCTTTACAACAGGAGTAAAGCTTGTCTATGTGGGAGACTGAACCTTTGCACGAGCATTGCTTAATCATAGGTGATTGTGTGTACTGTAAACAGGAGTCAGCCCCCTCTCTCAGCTAAGAGCGCTTGTAATTGCTTGATGAATATGTAGTATAAAAATAAATAAATCAGAAAAACTTTGGAGGAAGCCACTGAGCTCCAGTGCAAATTCAGTTGCAGGTATTCCTCTTGTTGGCATTCACAGCTCATGCAGACCCTCCCCGCGAAACAGATGCAAGTAAGCAAATAAGAGTTGCAAGCTGACAAGACAGTCAGCAAGATGCATTCAAAGGGTGTTCCCAATGATCTGTTTTCTCAATCTGCCATTTGCAACCAGAGTTTACAGCAAGTCAATTTGTAGTTACTTCAGACAAATAACAACTAGACCACTACATTTATTTAAACCCGCTAGGGGTGGTCACATCTCACCAAATGAAGATCTCTCTCCTCCCAGGTCTGAGGATTTTGAGCAAAGATCAGACAATCCTGTGTGTAATGTCATGAAAATGACAGATACTAGCAATTTGTAGGTGAATCATAAAAAACCTTCGTGTTTACACTTGAATTCTTGTTTTGTCTGAATAATGCCAGTAAAAAAGAGAAGACTTCATCGTAGATTTCCAATATCTGGATGTCAAAAAGAGCAGGTGAGTACTTTTTACTAATAAGCTTGGCAGACTGATAAAGAGGACTCCCTCAGAGATACCATAAAGTACAATTTTTCAAATAAATTTGTTTTTGTGAACTATAAATGAGTGTTTGGTCAGAGTTTTGGCAAACAACCCCAGATAGTTTTTGTGCTATGTAAGCCTTTTACGTCATGCCCTAGAAACAACAACAGCTGTTAATTATTTATCAGCTGATGAACATTGGCCTGTTAATTGCAAAACATTATAAAATAGATTAGGCAGCAAAGCTCAATATGTATGCAAGCAGGGTTTTTTGCTCTGTTTTGTATGTGACTTGATTAAATAAGCAATTTAGGTCTTCACTTAGTTTACAGGGACTACCTTCATCAGTGATTTGATCTCAGAAACTGTAATGGGCTCACAGTCTTTAGATAAGTTTACTACAAATTGGAAATTTTTCAGATTTAGAGCTTTTTGCATCCCTATCATGACACAAATCTGTCATGAAGATGAGCTCTCTAGTATCTCCAGTGTAACATGTTTTGAACCAAAATGATTAGAGCTCCTTTGGAAGGGGAAGTGCTAATGAGCAAGAAGACGACCACAAGATTCAAGAAACTGCTCTCTCCAGCCTTCTTCCTGCTAAGTCTTAACCTTTACATGATATTCTTGTCATTCAATATACTATTTGGTGGTGCATCAGAAGACCACTGTAGATAGTTAGTGACTTACCTGCATTACAGGTCCTACTGGCTTCTTTCTTGGTCTGTTGACAACAAAACCACGACTGACTCCATACCAATGAAATAAAAGTTTCCAATTTTCCCAGCACCTCCCTTGTGCCAGTGGAGTATTTTCATCCTATTAAATTGGCCCTGATATACGACAGCCTCTTCCACATACAAATGGCAATACCAGGGTGACAAGAAAACATACACAAAAGTTTTTTTGAGAGGCTGTGCAGAGCTACCTGGTGAAGGACCTCTGGGCATGATTCCCATACCATTGTCCACCATGCAGGCATTCTGATACATGCGAGCATGGGTGGTTTCTTATCAGCATTGAAACAACCTGCTCCACTTGCCCATGTTTATCTGCTTGCCCATTACCCATCATGTTGGTTCTGTTCTCTTGTTGGCCTTCTAACATAATTGATTTGGGGCTGACCAGGAGAATCTTTTCTTACACTCTGATCTCTGATGCATGGTCTCTTTCACTTTTTTAGAAGAAAGGTGTTTTTTCATGGCAAAGTCAGACACCCCAAGAGGCCAGAACTCATTGACCAACACAAAATAAAGTGGATCTTAAACTGGTGCACATTTGAGTAGGTTGATTGAATTAAATGGAGCCTGGCTGATTCACGCCAGCTGAGAACAGCACTAAAGGAAGGGATTTAGGAGGATTTAGGAGCTGTCCCAACTGCAAAACCCTTTAAAGTTTGGTTCACAGACCTGCATAGCAGAGAATAGATTGGCAGTATATCAAAAACAGTCTCAAAGGTGGTAAGATACTTCCATCAGGACTTCATCTTACTTGCTGGACTTGTATCAGTTACAAATCGCTGCATATTCCAGCAGTCAAATGGCTGGAAAGGGCATGAGACCACGGGCTCTGACCAGCTTCCTGCAGTTTCTGCCTGCAATGCTCACTGGACCAGCTTCCCTCACTTCCAATGCATTTTGGTACTGCAATGCTTTGGGTCAGCAACCTCCAAAGAAAAACTTTTAAGCTTTTCAGAAAGTCATATCAAGTCATACCTGTCCCCAAAGAAAACAAGAAGAACCCAAACCAGATGCATGCAAGCTTTGTTTTAAGAAACAGGGAAGGGTGGGAACAGTGTGCTTGTCACTTTTCACTCTAAATAGCATCAGGAAGTCCTACAGTCCCTGAAATAAAACGGAAATAAACTTTCAGTGCAGGTTCTGGGACCAATAGTTTATACACTAAAGCAATATACACGTTTAACAATTTGAAAATGACACAGCTCTGCACTGCACAGCCAGGGACTCAGAAAATAAACAAAACCCTTGGAGCAATCCTCCTAGAAGGTTTCAGCTCCAATTCAGACCAACATTTGAGTGTATGATGAAGGTGTGACTGCAGGGAGGCCAATGGTCCTCCAGCTGGGACCCAAGGGCTGGGTGAGAGGGGCCAAGCCTAGCCCTCTCGCCACCAAGCTGAGGTCAGCCCTGACTGAACAAAGGTTGCTGGAAGGGGGCCATAATTCACAAAATCATTTAAATAGTTAAATGGGCTACACATTGTGGCATAGTGCTCCTGGAGTGATGAATTTAGAGTGCTGTATTCTGTTTAAATAATAAATGGGGGGAGTTGGTTTGTTTTTTGGTTTTTTGTTTCTTTTTTTTTACTGGGCTTGTACAGCCTGTAAAGTGTCTTCAAGTATAGAAGATCCCCAAGTGCTCTAAATCTACAATCATCCCGACCACTGGGCTTTGGCCATCTAAACCAGAGCAGAACTGGGGCAAAAATGAAAGCATATTTATAAAAATATCCACCATGTGAAATACCCCTAACCTGTTTCCTAACAGCATCTGATCTAAGAGGGGCTTGAACTCCAATTTTCATAGGTACTGCTTCGATCTCTGAATGCTCCTCATGTTCTTAATCACGTCTGCTCCAGAGATGAGGCTATGAATAATTAACTATGCCTCCAACATTACAGTCATAGATTATGGTGGTGGTGACTTGTGGACTGCCATGCGCAGCATAAACCATTTAGGAAACTCTGTTATCCACTTTCCCTTTATATTTGTCTTGCAATCACTTACCGCTTAAAAGGGTAAATCTTTCATAGCTTTAATTAAAGCATTTAAAATAATTTACACTGAAATTGTATGTGCTTGGGTCTGTCAAAATTGATGCTTTAATAACATGTCATCCCTTTTTTCGATTGCCCTGAAATCTGTTAAAATTACCACTAATCTAATTGGGAACAAAGTTGTCAAATGCATGCAGCTCTGACAGTTTGTCTTTCTGCAAACTGCCGACAGATTGCAAGTTACGCATGTGTTGAGCAGATGGGTAAGTTAAAAGGAACACAAAAAAAAGCAATTTATTAAATCACCTGGAACCAGCAGCTCCATTCCAAAAATAGTGAGAATGAAATATAGCAAGAGCTAGGAGAGTTGGCATTGGAATATGCCAGAAGGTACCAGTTACAAAACAAGATAAACATTTTGAGAAGCCTCAGCTGTGTTGCAGAATAATGAGGCGTTATTTAACCCGATATAGATTACCAGCAGAAATTAATTTAGGGTGCAGCGTTTTGTGAGAGTGTGTGAGTGTGTGTGTGAGTGTGGGGTTTTTTTTAAAGGATTTTTTTTTTTTAATTCCTGTTTTTTAACTCCTTCATGTCTGAAAGACAAGTCCCTCATCTCTCTCCCTCAAACCCAGCCCTTCCCCACAGAGCTGCTGGACCCACTTTACATCCCTGTGGTGGAGGCAGGCAGCGGGTGCCCTCTCCTTAGGCTTCCTCCTACACCCTCCCTTTCACGAGCATCTCCTTCATATTTGAGAGAGGCCAAGGTTGCAGGTTCTTCAGAGACAACTTGGCCGCCAACATCCTTAGGGTAGGCAGTTCCATATCTGCCTGTAAATACTTCTTTTCGAAGGAAATGTGAAGAGGAGGAAGGCAGAGATGGCACCCTGCAGGGACAACTGGCCCATCTGCTCTAGTTCTGCCCTTTGCAATCCCTTCCTTGGACCTCCAGCTCACTCCTCATTGGCCCTGCTGTGCTCCTCTGCTCCCTGCCCATCCTCCATGTCCTCCGTCTCTCTGTCCCCCACAAGCAGCAGGAAATGGAGATGAGTTCTGTGGCCATTGCATAGGTCCAGTCCTCCCTGCACATGTCCATCTGTCCTGGAGACATGTACTTGGCTGTGTTAATATAGTGCTTAGGAAAAAACAGGCTTCATCCTTGGTTGCTCCCTAAGCAATACGTTGTTCCGCAGCATTTATTATTAAAGAGCAATACCAAGATTAAAAACCAGTGCAGAAGCACTAGATAAGTATGATTCACCCACTGAGGCCACCATGGAGGACAACAGGGTGAAGATGCTCATGTGCTTCCTCTGGCTCAGTGCCAGCTCGGAGCGAGGGATGAAGGCATGAGGCTTCACTGGTTCACGTTGATTTTTGGAGGAAGCCTTGAAGTTCCTATTCTTGCCAACAGTTAGGGGTATTGTGGGCAGGGAGCGACTGCTGTGCCTTGTGGCCCTCTGATCTCATGCATAGCTTTGCCAAATGATCTGCACAAAAACCTGCCCACAGCAGCTGGGTGGGCAAAAGAGAGGGAGGACAAACAGGTCCTTGAGATACCACATCACCTTGAATCGTTGGGATACTCCCTGGCCCTACAAAAAAAGAGATGAGCTCCCACAACCACAAAGTACATTAGGAAAGAGACCCTCTCAGCAACTTTATGAACTAACTTTATAAGCCACAGTTTAAATAGCTATGGCATCATTTCAACTAATGGAGATATACTGATTTAAACCAGCTGACAATCTTTGGCCCATAATGTAAGGTAATAGGTACTCCTTCCCAGCGAGCAGGGAGCTGGTGCCATTTCATACATGTGCTCAGGGAGGAGAAAAGGTCATAAAAAGAATTGCAAATGGGAGGTTACAAGCAGAATTGCTTCTCCCTTCCTTTTTTTTTTTTTTTCTTTTGACTAAGGAATAAGCATTTTGACCCCTTCTTTCTCATAGAAAACTTGAGGAGGAAAGTCTGCCTAATCTTCTACAGTTTAAAGATGTCTTTACATACCGGTGTAAAGATGGATGAGTCACTCTCCTGAAAAAGTGATGGCATTCCTTGTGTAAAATTTAGATTTATAAGTCTCAAGGAACAAGAAAGATGAAAATCTAGCCCTAAGTAACATTACTGCACTCAGCGTGCCATCAGGCAAAGTATGAACCTTAATGCAAGATTGAAAGGATATAATGTAAACCAGCTAAGCAGCATGGTGGGCCTGATTCTGAAATTGTTTCCAAATAGTTTAAATTGTGACTAACCCTATGAAAGCCAATGGCAAAAAATAAAAATCAAAGCAAAGTGAAAGCATTTCAGGTATTTCAAGTGAGGCTGGGTCAGCCCCTGCATTCCTGAGCTCCCGTGCAGAGTAGGGATGGAGGCAGAAGGTGATATTAACATTTCTGCCGCCATGTCCAAAAGACAGAGCTTCTCTGATCCCTGCTTGGCTTCCTCCCCGCAACTGGGCTGTAGCAACCAACACAGGGAAACCACATCTCTCCTCTCTGCCTTGTCCCAGCGTCCTTCCCTGAAGCTCCTTCCCTCTCCTGTGCCCCCCTCCTTGCACAGTGTGGGGGCCCCACAGACGCTGGCCCACACTTTTTCCTTTCACTGCAATTTAAATGGGCACTCTCCCCACCCTCCCTCATATCCAAGCAGGTCATCATTTAGAGTCCGTGATTTATTTAATGGTGGTTTTAACCCCACTTAGAAATAGGCTGCTTTCATGATTTATTGATTCCTTATTCCCCTTGTTAATTTGACTCATTTCTTAGGAAATTATTCATAGTTAATCACAGTAAGAATAAAATTAGTTATAGTGCCCACTTTGCTGCAAAGGGAGCGTAAATAACTTTTAAAGCAAATCGGAAAGAAAAACATGTTAAAGAAAAAAAAAAAATAAAAAGCCGGAAGAATATATATAAAATGATGATAATCTGAAGGGGGCAGTAAATTAAGCTCCTCTACTGTTACTGGTTAGAGAAAGGCACAAATTTACATTCCACAGGAGCATGGCTTTTACAGCAGGCTGTCCTCAATTGAATTTGCCATATCTTCTGGGAAACGCACCATTTGGAAGATAAAATCTCCCTCCACTCCACCACCACTGCCACCATTCAGAAGATTAAAAAACCCCGCCAACTCTGTTGTGTGCCTTTTGTGCCCACTAGAGGAATGTAAAACCATTATATTTAAGTATCATAATGGCCAACATATGCTTTTTCTTAGAAATGACACCACCATCTGGATTAAGTTCTCCTGATCATTTCAGACAATGTTACGATTATTTTTTTTTCCCCTTCAGGAGAACAAACTGCCCAGAAAGCAACAACTGTTGCAGATGGGGAATTTTTGCTTTTCCTTTTCCACTGCTGACAACCTTGAGAAATGTGGTCAACTCTATATGTAACTAAACCATTTGATTTCACTTGCTAAATGATCACGAAAGCCTACCTGGGTATACCCCAATATTAAGCCTGCGAGACTCCTATTGCCTTTGGCTGTACAACTTCACTCTTACAGTTAATAAAGTATGTAATTGCCATAGTGATAAAATTACATTGTGTTACTGTTTGCAGCAGTCTCTTCCCCACAACCATATCAGTCGTTATAATATTGCACCGACTGGTACGAGGAGGAAGGGAGGCAAACTTAACCCTTTGCTGGCTGAGGGCTCTTCAGCACGTTGGTGTGCAAAGGGGAGGTCTTCTCACCTGAGTGACTCCTTACCAGCCCCATGGCTATTGTCATGGACGTCGGAGACCTTCTGGGCTACCACATCCAACTAGCTGTAACTGGAAATGGGCACGCCGGGATAATTGATGTGCTCAATCTGACCATGCACAGGTGGCAGGGAGACAGCATACAGCAGCTTCTCGGGTTTGCTAGTGCCATCTGTTGCCACAGGAACATCTGTCGTCAAGGTCACCCTGTCACCCTCTGTTAAAGTTACAGGTTTGGTGAGTAGAACAATGTCACCTAAAAAATTGAAATGAGTAAAAGGGGAAACCAATGGGAGAGAAATTAGAAAGGGGAATATTCCTTATTACATCCCAGACCAGAAGGAAAGAATAGGATAAAAGTCAGTCCTTCAGTGCAGGGGAAGGGGAAGATTTTATCAAAATAGCTTGGGAAAATATTTTTCCTTTAGGTTTTAGAGGCAGACAGGACATTTACAGCAGAAAAAGCTGCTGAGATATCTTGTTTGTTTTCAAATATACCCCACAGTGAGTCTCACTTCAAGGCTGAAGCTAAGTGGAATCACAACATTTTTATCTAATCTCAGCCTAGGTGAGTTTATAGAGAAGCACTTGTATTTATCTGGCTGCATGATTTGTCCAAAATATTGAAGCCAGCTTTGATTTTCTGTTTGGGGAGAGAGAATGACCCAGCTGTTTAGAAAGAACAATTATGTTAATAGATCCAAATGGGCCAATGGACAGAACATGTTAATGAACTAAGCATTAAGCACAAACACCGTGTTTTAAGCTGATAGTGATGCTGTAACCTCAGCAACAGAGGTTCTGGCTCCATTAGATTCATTGATGAAGAGCTCCACCACATTGCCCAAAGGCCAGGGCAATTTTCACATTTCAAAGGAGTAGCCCCAGAAAATTGAGGCTGCTGGGAAATTGAACAACTGGTCTTCTCAGAAGAGGAGCAGTGATGATTTACTTAGTCATATCCCCTTCATCCTTTTCTATCATAACCCTCCTTGTTTGTAAAAACATATCTGAATCAGGGTGGCAGCACAACAGCTCACCTGCCAAAGGCAGGAGCAGAGAAAAGTTTTTATCCAGGGATGGTGCAAAAGCAAAAGAAAAAATGTTAATCAGCTTCCATTGCTGTCAGTCAACCTGCTGATGACAATATACAATAGTGGCATTTCTAGCCCGGACTCCGCAGGAGCTTTTTTTCCTGTTTTTGCCTTCTTATTGTGTTGCCAACTGACTTTCAGAAACAACGGGTTCCTATTAAATGGAGAAGGCTGCCAGCAACATCTGAGAATAGTGGTTGTCAGGGCTTGGGGGTTTTAAAAATTTATTTCCACAACAAAATCTGCACCAATTTCCATGCTTTCCACCCTATCTGGTGGCTCACCTTTGCTATTAACCCTTTTAACACCACTTCTCCACTGTAGCTAGTACGGCAAATAAAAACTGTGAATGAGACGATTCATTCGAGAAATGAGAAGTGACTATTATCTGATTAAATTAGTCTAAGGACATCATAGTCATTAAAAATATTCATGTAGCAAAAATTTTAATTGTGTTTGAGAAAAATCATCAAAAAGGAAAATAACCAGCCCCTTCCCCAGTGCAATGAACATTATCAAAACTCACCAGTCTTGGAGCTTTTGGCATCAGACAAATAATTTGTGCTGCATTGGACAAGAAGGTGGGTGCTCCTTACTTTTTGGTTGCATCTTTGAAGGAGACTAAATTTGTATGAGATCTCACTGAACAGGGACTCCTTTTCAGGCTGTTTCCAAAAGTGATCTGAGATCAAGCAGGAGTGCAGAGGAGAGAGGACCTAGAAAGGCAAAGGATGGGACAACACTGTAGGAAGCAGCCAGGGACGCAGGACATCAACCTGCTGTACGCTTTGCTCAAGGGTTACAGAAGTCAACAATCAAGCCCAAGCTGATTAAGTCGATGCAGTACTCATGTTGACTCATCTTCTTTACAAGAAATCCAAACAAATAAGATAAAATAAGGAGGCAAAGTGAAACAGGCAAGTGCAGTTAACCTAACTTCATTTTTGCCCATGTGGAAAAAAAGGCCAGGTTTCCCATAGCAGTTTGGAAGTCTTTTGATACTCCCATTTTTTTTGATGCTCAGCAAGGGACAGTGATGGTGACCCAGGTTGTCCCTTTTAGAACAGCTTTCTGTTCCTGTCTGCCACCTTGTGGCGTTGCCCCATTAATGACATCTGCAAAAAGGAGTCGCCAAACTTAAAAACACCAAGAGCCTTTCAAGAATCAGAGTCCGATCTTTGCTAACCCCATCAGATCTTCTGATGCAATGGGATGCCATGATGGGAAATTGCTCCAAAACCCATGACATGGAGAAGACCCCCCCTGATTATTCCTTTGAGCAGCAGGTTACCCACTCTCATTGCTTAATGCTGGGGGGGAAATCAGGCTCCTTATGCCCCTAATTATTAGCCCAAGGATGAAGCTCTAAAGCCCATACTTAAGCCACACTGATCTGAGTACACTGCTGAACTGGGATGTCAGCCATCAACCAGTACAGTTTGGTTACCATGAAGCAAGTATTATTTTAAATAACTTGCATAAAAATTCTGCAGGTTTATACCAATAATCAAAAGCATAAATAAATACACATCTGGTCTTCTAGGTAGCCTGATTCACCACTTTTCTTATTTGTTTCTTTTTTTCAGCCTGATACCCATCGTGGCCAGGATACACACCATAAAGCGTACGCAACGTATGACAAGAAGACACGTACATCTGAAGTTGTTCATCTAGCAGCACCATTTGGCCTTAATATGTTCATTTTTTTAGATGCTAGGAAAAAAAAAACAACACACTTTCATATTTAAAGGAAAAAACAGACTCCAACTGCTAGGATGGGTGAAACCCCATGACCGGCTGCACCTCAGCAGCTCGGGCGGTGGCCAGCATCCCCCACACACACCTCGGGGCCATGCCGGCTCCCTGCCTGGCGAGGCTGGCGAAGCCACTTGGATTTTTTGATTCACTTGCTTAAATGCCGTGGGTTTGAAAGTTTGACTTGAAATATAACATTAGTGGGTTTGTGGTAAAAGCAGCAGAGAGGATGGGATGACAGGCGGGGCAGAGGGGACTGATTGAAAGCAGGTGTGGAGGAGGAAGATGGGAGGAGGAGAAAGAGGAAAACACGACTGAGTAAGTAAATTAAACATTATTATACATATTGAAAAAGAGCACCCATATATAGAGCACCCACCTGTGCTCACTGCTTTTTAACATTTTTTTTTTAATATATCACAAGAGATAGGCTTTAAAATTGAGCTACCAAAACAAGGCACAGCGTGGTACACACTGCTCCCCTAGAGGTGGCTATGGGAGGAGGAATACTGGACAGATGTTCTCCATGGTGTCTAACTCACTACTGGGAGGTACTGGGGTCCTATGGGAAGGATGGTACAGGAGAGGGTGGAGGTGTGAGTGCCTGTACAGACTTCAAGGTGGGCTTGGTTTCTAGGTACAAGGGGGATGTTGTATTTCTATCTGTATACACATATGCAGAGAGAATGAAATACAGTGGAGACCAATGTTTCACCTAGTTTGGCCTTCTGAGGATCCTCATCATGCTCATTTGACTCCTGCACAGAGTACAGCCTTCCTCACTTAACTCATAAAATACACCCTTAAGCAAAAAAGTATTCCCCCTTGTAAGGGGAAGAAAATGTCCAGGAAGGTAAATTAAAAATTACAGGACATTATTGACCATATGAGGCTGCTTTAGGGAGGTTGGTGAACCGCTCCCTCCCTCCACACGTCTGCACGCCTTCACACCATCCCGATTCCATAAAGCTTCACCCAGTTTTTTACTACATTTTTACTGATTGTACATATTATTGTCTCATTAACCGCAAAGCTTTCCAGGGCACTGAAAAGGAGAGAGCGTTAAAATACACTGAAAAGTCCTGGAGCTCAATTAACGCACACCAGGGGGTTCAAGGGGAGGGGAAAGGAGGGGGTCAGCTCCAATTATAAAAGGCAAACTTATTCTCTTTTTTTTTTTTTTTTTTGTAATATCAGCTAATTAGACTTTGACAACCAATTAGCAGATTTTTAGCTTAACTGAGAATCAAGTTAATGCTGAGAAAGGAGGAGGCAAGTAAACCAAACACGCAAAATGCTTCTCTTGTACCACAAACAGGCTGTCCTTAAAAAAAAATCCACAGGGCCAGATCCTGCTGCAGGATTTATAGCCTTTTCAGCTGGCTGCCACGCCAGTTACTCGCAGGTGTAAATTGAGCGTAGGACTTGGCCTGCAAACTTAAGCTCACCATAACTCATGCAAACCCACAGCAGTGAAGTGCTCTCCAGCCTCCTTGCAAGGTTACATTTTAACTTTTAATAACCCTTTTTTCTTTTTTTTTTTTTTCCTACCAACCATGAAGTGCCCAGATGATTATTTAGGATTAATGGATTATCAAAAGTGCCAGTTGGCACACTCCTAGTAAAGACAAAAAAAAAAATGGGGGGGGGGGGAGGGTNAAAAAAAAAAATGGGGGGGGGGAAGTGTAACAAATGCAGCTGTTTACTAATAAATAAAGCCTCAGCTGTAACAGAAATAAATTAGATGCATTTAATTGGTCGACTGCAAACCTCCTCTCTTTATTACAATGCTGCTTCTTGTTATTTTATGATGTCAGGGTAGATGGCAGACTGACAGAGTGTTTATGAATCACAGTTTGCAGATGGCACTCCTGGTTTTTCGGCAGTTATGAGCACAAGTAGCATGAGGACTCAATAGAGGGTTTTTGCCAGGGAGGACCCCCTGAGAATTAGCCGCCTTCATTTCTCTGGTGCCAATCTCCCCCTGACAGGAGCACTATTTCACAAAAACCTACATTCAATAAATTACACCCGCCTGGCAAGAACTTGGAAATATTTAACACTCGGAGGACACCAGCATCTCAATTTGATTTCTATTCATTTCCAGAGGACGCCAGGCACTACTTGGAACGGCCCTCGTTTGTGTGCATGTGCATGTGTTTCCCCCCCCGCCGCTAAAAAAAAAAATAAAATATAATGGTCTCTGCAGCCAGGAATATCTCGCCCTGCCTTCAAAATGATTTCAAGTCTCCTGAGGACAGTTTACGGTCTCGTGCCCTGGTCCTCCTGAGTTGCCCTGCCTAATGACAGCTTTGTAATCCAGTTGGGAAATAATCTCACATGGTTGCACTTGGAGCTTGTGAGCTGTAAAACTTCTGGATTGAACTCCTTCGCCTGGTCACTTCAGTAAGCTACAAGCAAATGCAATGAGGGATGTGGTCATAATTGTCAACAGATTTGTAAATTTGTGTCATTAGTTATGCGCATAATGGATTTTATTCTAATGAGCTCGTTCATAAGAATGCCAGGAGGACTTGGCCCCTTTGGAGGAAATAAACTACAAACTTTGCCCATGCATTTTAAAACACCTTAGTGCCACATAAAGGGGAAAAAAATTGTTTCCTCTCCGTTCAGTGCACTGCAGTTTTCACTTAAGTGAACCTGATGCAATAAGCTATGGCTCCTTTTACTGCTGTAAACTCATTCCCTACCTTTGCTGGGATTTTTCATGGATATATAGAGATTTTCAGATGGGGACATGGTTTTTTTCCATCCATCGAGTAAAACTGGAAACTATCATGACTCTTTGGGCTCAAGACACCAGTGTGAAAATACCAAAGACAGCCCTGGTCCATACCCTCCCGACTTAAATTCATTCCAGGACACAACACTGTCAAAGCTGCCACAGCCTGAAAATCAGAGCACTCAGCCCTCCAAATCTGGCTAGAAACCCTGTGGCACTCAGGGGGTCAGTCAGCAGGACCTGGTTCACGTGGAAGAACAATAAAACTAGTTATTATTAAATCAAGTTTTTATTATATCTGTTACTATTAACTGTATTCTTATTAAATCTAGTTACAGCATTAGATTTGTTCTCCAGAGACAAAGAATGAGGCTCCTAAGCTTGCTCTTTGGGGAAATCTACTCCTGCTTTTCTTAGAAACAACCTGGATATTTTTATTGAAAGCATGAGCTGAGGAAAGAAGCAGGCAAGCCCGTGGAAACCTACTGGCACCTTTGCCAAAATGATGTTCTCCACGTGCCCAGCGGAGCCCTCTTCCCCTGCTCTCCCTCCTCTCTCTCTCTGATCCTGCTTTTCAGCCAACCACATATAAAAATCTTCGGCATGTGCCAAGTACTACAGATGGGTCCATTGTAGCACACCCTAATGTTCATAGCTGACACCCAGGTGTTACAGTTTGTACTTGCTCGCTAGCCAGACGGTGGCTGTATGCCAAGGGGAAGGCACAAAGCACTCGGATACCATGCTGAAAAGCTATATAAGAGAGACTTTAAGAGGCAGAAGAACAGGTAAGAGGCTATGCAAAAGCAAGAAGAGATCGGTCCACCAGCAACTGCCTCCCTCTGCCGCCCATCCAACCTCCCATCCCCATAAAGCTCTGATTTATTATTGGATTACATCTCAGCATCTCTGTTCCCCCGACCTTGACTGGCTAGCAATAAAGTGACTTATTTAAAAGACGCAGGCCGAGGGAGAACGGGCTGCTCATTTCTGATGTGCTGATCACGCGTGGGCTACAGACATTGCCTGCACAGGGTCTGAGTGTGTAAAGAGCAGAACTCCTGAAGTCCCACCAGCTTACTACCTACATGTATTCAAGTGGCCTTGACAGCGTTTAAGAGCCCTTTCTATTTCAGTAGCTGGAAAGGGTTAACACCAGGATCCTATTTTCTCTTCCATTTTCCCCTCCCAGGAGCCTACTCCCCTTCCAGCCTAATTTCCTTCAGTTTAATTAATTTTCAGTAATCACAAGTCTAGACACCACAAGCAGCAGCTTTCACACCCCAGGTGACACGGTAGCATTCGTAGCGGACAGGCAAAGAGACGTGGTGTGGTTTCACGCACCAGCCCCCCTCACAGAGCTAGAGCTGCCCGCGTCTTGGCTAAACGCTTTTTGGAGAACAAACAATTTTTTGGAGAACAAATGCTTTTAAGGATTCAGGTGCAGAGAGCTTTTCAACCATCTGGCTGGCGGGGGCTTCCCAGCTGTCTGCAGCGGGTGCGTTCAGAGCAGCACGTACAAGCAGGGTCCAATGCTTTGGAGACATGCCAAACCTGCGGCACATGTGGAGAGCAACTGTGCAGCACCAGCTCACTCCAGAAAGCTTTGGATCGGCAATGCATGGGCTATAAAGCCATGCACCATACATATGCTGCGGCCCATGCAGGATTTCTGGAGGGTTGGCAGCCCTTGATGACATTATCAGAGGTGCTGGTCTCACACACACCTGCCATGTGGCCCCATACCTTGCTGCGCTGGATAAATCAGATGTTCTTACTTCTTAGATAAAATTTCAGAAAGGAAAAAGAGAAAACGGCAAGAACACCTCTGACGGCCCTAAGCAAGTCGCCCTTTATTGACCATTTTTATTTGCCACTCACAGTAAGGCAAGAAAAATTACGAGGTATCAGGAAGGGAAGTTAGAAAACAGTAGTGATCCCTTGGAAATACATAGAGAGGGATCACTTGAGACCTACACAAGGAGAGTAGGACTGCACTACCCCAAGGAGAACAGGAGCTTGGTGTTGCCAGTAGAGCACGGAGGAGCTGAAGCAGGCAGGATGTTGCTTAGCGCATTAAAAACTGCATCTTTTTCAACCCAGAACCACTTATAACCCACCAGACTGAAGCATCTTCTAGGGCTGCCACCGTATCTGTTGTTTTTTAGGGTATGTACTTCCATGCATTAGTATTATTTTGCATCCTGACACTAGCTGTCGCTGACGGTTCTTGCGCTATTCCCCACTCATCAACACTGATGAGCTCCGGAAAATCTCGGTGCTGTTTGAGGGACTTGCATATGTTTGGGATGAATATCCCACAGCTCATGAGAACCAATTGGGGATCCAAAGAGAGAGCTAACAGCCACCAGCCCTGTGTAAGCTGCTGCTTACATACAGGCTCCGGACCAATTTTTAGCCCTATAAAAAGCACACATTTTAAAACACATAAAATTGGACCAACTGATAGCCAGCCAACTTTAGATATAATCTCTCTTTCAGTCTAACTCCAGTACAGAAAGAAAAAGAATACTAATGAAGGCGCTTGACAGAAAGGACAGTTAGTTCATGCATGCATTAGTGAACAGTTATGGTGTGTGAAAAAAAAGCCTTCCTCTCCTCTGGTTGCAGAATATCACTGCTAAAAGATTTCCCCTCCCCTTGCCCCAGTCTGAGATTTAGTACTGGTATTTACTGAGCGCAGTCTGCAGGGGTCTCTTCCCACCCCATTTCGACGTGCTTCCACCTTCCCTGGGACCAAGCAGGACGAAAAGCCAACTGGCCATCACCTACTGTGCTTGGCTCTGCGTGTAAAGCCCGGTCTTTATTACAGATTATTGCTCACGAACATGTTTGCTTACAGTAAGGAAGTGGTCTGCTGCATCCCCAGCACTCACAGCTTGTATTTAACTCCCACACAACCTGCGTATTCAGGTTGGTAGCACAAAGGCTCCCTCAGAGGATCGCTTCCTTTCCTCTTCCGAAATGAATGACTCCACAGATCTGTTGGTTGGGTACTTATATTCCTACAGTGAGAAAGTAAATATTTAGCACCAGAAATATGTCACCCTGTTTGTGAAGCTTGAAAATAATACTGTGGGCTATGCCGAGCTGGGATCAGCAGCATCTGAGACACTCACAGCACGGTATTGTGACCCAGGATGAATAATGCCATCCTCACCCACCCCATAATATTTTCCAGCTTCTGATTATGTTGCATTTATCGAAACACGTCCACCTGACTCCTGAAAGGTTTTGAGCGTGTGTTCCCGGCAAGCAAAGCAAAACAAAATAAATTAAATCCACAGGACAGAGCACATTAAAGTCTATTTGGGTGTTATGAGCAAGATTTCCTAATGCACTCAGGATGCCCAAAAAAATGGAAGTTCACTTTTACAGTCGCCTTCCTCCCTTCTCGTGTTCTCCCCTCTCTCTTCACTTCAGTAAATTATGTGAGACTCATTACTTTTTATAGCTCTGAACAAAAAACATAATCTTACCGTTTCTTACTAATATTAGGCAATGACATAATGCCATTTGCAGAGGTGTCGCGCAAAGAGGCTGACTTTTACTGGCTTCTGATGGCAGGGCTCTCCACTTTATATTCTGTTTTATGTAAGCCTCCTCAGAATTTATTGACCTCATAGGATTTCTTGAGTTGCTTAATTATAAAAGGAAGAAGACAGCACAGTGGCTTAGCAAACCAACATAAAAGTCAGCTAGAATGTGTCATTATGGAGAGGGATGGTGGGGGGAGATGTGTAGCAAGAAGTAGTTTCTAGGATATGAGCACAAGAGGCAAAGCTTTTCCTCTGAGTTATACCCCAACAGGGCTGGGATGCTGCAGGGTGATACCAGAGGAGGGCTTCTAGTTTGCTCTGGTGTTACATAGGTGTGTTGTGTTAGCTCTAGGTGGGATAGGGGCAGAGGCTATGGGCATCTCTGAAGCAGGGGCAAGGAGGAATTGAAAAAGAAATCCTGCAGGGGACCTACCAGAGCCACCTAAACACAGGAGAAAGTTTCAAATAAAACCCTGTGATTGGTCTTGCTGCTTAACCTATCAATCAAGTCACATCATGAACTAAACCATTTCCAGAACGAATCTGCTGCTGCAGGAGCTGGCTGGGGATTTCACTTGCCCCAGGAAAAGGGCAAAATATAAGCCCTAAAGCCACTGCTGCCTTTATCACCTGGGAACGCAGGGACAGTTCGGCCAAGCTCATCCCCTGGAGCGTCTTTGGTGTCTGCTTCTGACCTGGAACTGGAAGTGGCTTTTCTCAGCTGCTTCAACTTCCAAACCCATACTTCTGGGGAGAAAAATTTTAAAAAAGAAACAGGAAGGGAGCCACTGGTGAAAAATAAACTAGTGGCAGTCACCCCCCATTTAGCGAGGGGGGTTAACAATTTGAGCCAGACTTCCTTGAGCTCAGCGTATCTCCACGTTGCACAGAGGCTACTCACTTCACACGTTCTCTTGTGCAAACTTAAAGCATAGTTTATGTCTCAACATCTCCGGTGTCACCCTTGCTCTTCAGGACAGAAGTTGAAGTGCCTGGGAACCGAGGGACTACTCCAGGCTGGTGTTGGAAAAGCAGCTGTACCAAGGAGAGAGGCTGGGCAAAAATTAACTAAGATAACGAAGCTGGTTAAGGATAATTAAAATACATGCATGTGCTGCAAGAAAGGCCATTGGCTTTTCTGTATGACCTGCAGAAGGAACAGCATTGATGTATTGGCAGAGCACCTAGCACAGGGCAACAGGCAGCAGCTTCTCCTGAGGCGCCTTATTTCTTAGTCACTTCTAATTTCAAAGTGGTGGAAGAAGGAGCTCAGATTGCTTAAAGATGTTATTTTGGTCTCTCTTACACCGCTTGGTACATGGCCCATGATTGTGCCCAAAAGAGGCAGATCTGGCTGGAAAGACTGAATGCTGCTTAGTATTTTCCTTGTTATGTTTTCACATCTCAGGGAAAATTGTAGTAGCGAGGGATCTGTACCTAAGCTTTTCTAATTCATGTGACCATCACTTACTCGGCATGACACCACAGGTCTCACTTCTCTTGGCAGCAGTACAGGGCTCGCGCTTTCATATGGATGAAGTATTTTTGAGCAATTTCTCCAATTTATTAAGCATGAACAGGCTCCTCTTAGCATCGAGCAGATAGAATTTTTTAAAAACATTTCAACAAATCTGCTCCCGTGGGACTGGGACAGAAAGCTTTGCCATGTATATGCACGTGATTTTTTTCTTATGTCATCGTTCAGCCTCATGGGTTTTGATGAAAATATGAGTCGGATACATGGCTCTGAGCAGAAGAAGAGCATACTCCCAGCTCCATGGCTTGGTGGGGAAATGGTAATACTGGCACATTTCCTTCCCTTTGCTCAGTTTGCTACATGGACTGGGCATGCATAAATGAGATTTGAGATATGAAGCCCGCCTCCAACGGACTAGAAAATAACATGGAAATTATAAGATTAAATAAGGGGTGTTTCCATGGGGTTGCTCACACTAGGAAGGAGTGAACATACACATCCAGCAAAGCTATTTCACGTGCATGAAAATGGAAATAGCAGCAAGGATAGATAGACAATGAGAGGGAAATGGCAAGAAATGGGGGAAAGCAAGGAAAGATGTGCATCAGAAGAAAACCAGATCAAGACAACAGGCAGACAAAAGTAGAATGAAGGAGAAGACATGGTAGCAGACCCCAAGCCTTGCAAGGAGAGGACCTGGCTGGAGAGGGAAGGGGGAGGTTGGCAGTGCTCCCCCCAAGCAAAGGGGCTCAACGGCTCCACGCCCACCAGCCCCTAAGGAAATGCTGGTAGGAAGCAGGGACACATGTCCTTTTTGTAACTTCTTGTTATTTACTACTTCTATGAAAATTTTCAAAATACACACGTGACACTCTGGGAACGGAGCCAAAGCCGTTTTGAGTGTCGATGCCCCCCTGCACACACCAAGGGTTGCTGCTCTGCTCCAGAGAGGGGCAACCGCACTGGATTTTTCTGCTTTCCCCTCCGAAATGGACCCCAGCAAAGGGGCCTCAGGCACCAGGCAGAACAATGTGGGATTTCATACATGCACTGATTGATGCCTCCAAAAGCAAGCATGTACTTACCTTTGCAACTAAGAGTTCACCAGGTATTTTGTGATCAAACAGGTTTCTTGTGCCCTGAAAATGGGGATTCAAACCCTGCTAGTGGGAAGAGCCAGACATGGATACAATTTGTTCTTGATTTTCTTTTTTTTTTGAAACAGAAGTTTTATTTTTCAAGTCCCAAAAGTTCTTGTGGGATGATAATAGAAGTTATTTTTAGCTCTACAAACTATTTATCTGAGTCAAGAAAATGTTGTTACCGTCACCACATAGAGAGGGCACTGAAGTATTAGCCTTACTGATGCTTTTTCCCCTATGGCCCATGGAGATTTTTTAAAGGGTCTACATAAGGCAAGAAGCAAAATCAATATTTTAATCTTCTTTTTTTTTTTGACTGGATCTGGCATTTCTGGAGAGATTCAGCAGGTCCACAGGATTTTTTTTTTTCCCAACTTGTGAATTCTTAAGAGTCGAAACACTAATTAGGCCAAAACATGTGTTATGGTCATGAAGTGAGTGAAACCACATCTCCCACATCCCAGTCTCACAACATGCCACCAGGCCAGGCTTCTTCCCGTGTTCCTTAAATCAATAAACAAAAGCTCATACCTACATGCTCATGACAGGGTTTAGACTTGCCATGCCATTCAAAAACCTTATGATAGACTATTTTACAGCAAAAGGCTGTCAGAAGGACTTTACTGCTCGTGAACAGAGACAAGTAATTAATATGGCTCTCCATGTAGATACCCCCTCTTTGTTTGAAGCCTTATTCCCAGAGGTGGCACTCTGGCTCTCTTGAAAAGAACGTGAGCATTAATGCTGCCTTCAACTGGCTTTGGACCTTAAATATTAAAAAAAAAAAATCTACACCATGTTCTTTGCAACAAGATTCACTGTTAAAAATAGATTAAAGGAAATGGAGAAAACATACAGAAAGGAACAAAGGAAGTGGGAGAGAGTCACAGAGTGTGAAAAAGGAGCAACTCTGGCCTAAGTGAAGACAACCAGAATTTTGCCACCAACTTAAATACAAACAAGCCTCCTCCCAGAGACCACAAACCAGCTATTTCTGCATGGTTGGTTTTTGCTGGATGGTACTGTGTGGCATGCCGTTGTCCTGCACCAGGCAGCAGCATGCACAGCCTTGCTACAAACCAGCTTTCAGGGACAACACATGCAATGAAAGCAAGATCTCCTCTGTACAGTGGGTGGGCTTGGAGATGCTGGTGGGGAAATGGGTTGCTTCCATTTCTTTCTTTTTTTTTTTTTTGATTTGTAAGTCTTTATGCACTGAATGTCACTTAGCTAACCTGGAAAGATGAGGGATTTCATCGTTGACTGGCATGATGTAGATGTAAAGAGTCCCTTGGACTGTGCGCTTGCCATCTGTCAGCTGCACGGTAAAACTATCCTCTAGGCTTTCTGTGTCATCATGCATGTACAGCAGCATCAGTCCTACAGGAAAGAGGGGGAAATTAAAACGAAAACCCCCAGTTCTCCAACAACTTAGAACACAGCGATCGTATTATTTCAAAAAAAAAGCACCCCAACTCCCTGGAATTTAAGACATCAGCTGTGATCTTTAAATACTACACATTCTGTGTCCCAGAAAGCCCAAACTGCTTCCCCTGAAAAAAATCCTTGTTGCCGCTGCGATGCCGATACTCAGTCCTGCAGTGGGACCTGCCTGGCAAGGCCACATGCAAACCCATGCAACTCACAGCCCAACGCCAGCACCCAAACTGAGCGCTGCCCGTCTGACAGTGTCCCCCCACTGCTGCTTTCTCCCACAGCCACGTTTTCCTAAGGAGAGGGCGTTGGTATTTCCTTTCTGTGGTCTCTCATCTTGCAGTGACCATTAGCTCGGACCCCTCCCAAAGGTTTAAGTCTGTGTTTAGCAGCCTTCCATGGATCCTCTATTCTTGCTGCAATTCCTGCAAATGCAAGAGCAGAAGCAGCACAGCGGGTCTCTGGAAGTCATTCCCTGGCTAACTTACAGAGCAGAGAGCAAGCCAAGCTCAGCACACTTTGGAGCAGTCCCCATGGGAGGCCTTGATCGCTAGCAGGCTACTGGCAGTACTTCAGTAAATTTGGGGGGCACTTAAAAGAGACTCATACATGATGTGTTCTTTACCATGTCTGCTTCGCAGGGCTAGAGCTCTCCCTAAATGTCGGGCTCCCTGGGCACAAACATAGCCCTTGTCACCATGGCATCCAAGTGCTTCATTCTCAGTCGCTAGCCCCGGCTTGCCAAACCCTCGGTGTGGTAGGAAAACACAGGCGGGCACGAGCCAAATTTCACAAGTAACCTAGAAAGTCAGTGACCACAGGAAGATTTGAAACAATGCTCCTGGAGACCTGGTGCAGCTTCTTACCCATACACAGCTCTTCAACCCATTGTGGGGCAGTTGAATACACCCAGAATTTGCTAAACTTTAGGTACTTGAATGCACGGGGAGGAAAAAAAAAAAGAATATCTGAATGGTTTTTGAATTGCAAAGACTACATTAAAGAAAAAACATTCCTCAAAATAATTAGCTTAATCCACTAAAAGTCACCCTGGGCAACTAATGAGATACAGAAACAAAATCTTTGCCACTATTCTTTTCTCCAAAGACTCTTAAGATGCCATGAAAAAGCAGCCCGCCCCACAGTTTCCCTTAGATTTCCCTCCCCAAAAGCACCCTTGCCAGTGGCAGGCATCGTCATCTACTGAAGCCACCAGATATCCACCAGTTTGAGAGCAAAGCTTAAACCCAGTCCTCCCAGTCTCACCTGTTGCATTGCTATTCCCCAGCACACAGCCTTTGCATTGAAGAGACAAACCTCGCATCCAGCCATGCCTGCAAAGGTGTCTCAGCTCACAGTCCAGAAGCTGAATAAACCTCTGGCTCTTCAGAAACCTTCAGAAGCCAACCAGACTCATCTTCAGCATTAGTCTTCATGGCCTTGGTGCAAATAAATTCCTCTCAAATTTGAGGGCGCAGGGAAGGTTTTCTCCTAATACATCAGTAGCAAAAAGACAACTCCTATTCGATTGAGAATTTGCAAAATTGAAAAACACATCCTGTCCCAGTCCTGCTGCCCACTGGAGAGCAGAGTGCGCACGGGGGGTGCAGAAATGCCCTGCAAACCGTCCCTGGAGCACCCACACCCACAGCAGGGTTGCAGCCTCGGACACCCACGCTCAGAGCTGACCCAGGCCAGCGCCAGCCCGAATAGCTCCTCGACCTCACCGAGGTGAGAGGGATTAGATCAGTCCTTAACTAGTCACACCAGCCCCCACAGGTTGTGGTTGTTTGGTTTTGGGTTTTTTGTTTTTTTTTTTTTTTTTTTTTTTGGGGGGGGGGGGTAAGCTGTAAAATAAGTATTTATGGAAAAGTGCATTTACATAACGGAAAAGATCCGGTCAGCTTTTAAGTCTTTGTTGGGAAGAGGAAATCACAGTAATTGACCGCAAAGTTTCCAGACGCTTCTAACACCTGCTTTCTGTCTCGCTTCAAGTAGCCCGTACATGCTTGGACACTCAACAGTCAAGCGGGCTGCTAGCTGTGGGAGCCGACTGCCGGTGCTGCACGGTCCCGGGGCACCTTCAGCGCCTCCTGCAGCAGGCAGCGGGCGGGGGCTCCGGCTTGCGACCGCACCCCCGTTAGCCTGCGCCCCGGCCCCCGCACCCCCGCAGGACGCCTTTGTTAGGAGGCTTTCCACTCTGCTNAGAGGCCATCCGCAGCCCGCGCATCCCGCGCTCCCCGCCGCCTGCCCCTGCCTTCCAGCTCCCCTCGGCGGGGGCTAAACCTGCTGGGCACGGGCTGCAATGAACCCAAACCTCGTTACGGGGTGCTAGCACCCCGCACCGGCGAGCCCGCTTCCCGCCTGCGCCGCCGTCTCTCATCCCCAGAGCCCTGATGCAGCGAAAAGCAGCTCGGCAATAAAAGGCAGGGGAGGAAAGCCGAAGTGCCATCGCTCAGACCTCGCTTGACTTCAGCCGGGGGAAACGCAGGGAACCTCCGCGTCCTGAGGAAGCCCTGCTGAGCTCAGCGGCTCATGCCACCCGCGTCTCCACCGCATCAGCTTCCTAGCACCACAGGCCGCTTCCTATCAGCCCACGAGCTGGCGGGAGGGTAACGATGGAGATGCTCAGCGCGCCGGCGGGGATGGCAAGGCCTTCAGCGCTCGGCGCGGTCAGTCCCATAACACGCGGGACACCTTCCCCTCTACCTGCTGCGAGGAAAAAGTCAGGGGAGAGGAAACAGAGCCAGGCCAATCGTCAAGATTTCTCAGAAGGTTCAACAAGAACTTTTAAAACCAGAATGATGGGACGTGGGAGACGCTGGGCCAGAAATCTTTCCCAGCAGACCCTCTGCCTTTCTGCTAGAAGTATTAAAACTTCCAGCGGAAGAGAGTGCTCGCCTATTGTTTGCAAAAACTGGTTTCTGGAGGCCAGATGCACAGAGAAGGACTCCTTCTGCATCCAAACTGCCTGAGCCTGGCAAACATGCATTTACAGGGAGGCCCAAAGGGAGACTAAGAGGGACGAGCTAAGAGGGACAAGCAGATCCTATTGTTGCCCTCCGTACATCCCTGCACGTGCACCTTCCACATAGGTACAAGCTTGCGAAGCCTACAGGTGCTCCCAGATTTGCTTTCTCTTCCTTTACCCGGGGACCACCACATATCATTGCTAATGAAACCTCCGTTTACGTTATACAGTCCTTTCCTATTCACAGCATATGCTCACTGGAAAAAAAAATTACTGCTCGTAGCCCCATTGAAGGATCTTTTTTTTGCACTTCAAACTAGTCTATAATATACGATAAAGCGCCAACGCTTTCGTTGACATATAGCTTGTTCATTTGGATGTCATGAGATAGCAAACAAGTGAATCTAAACAACGCAGCTAGCTAGTTATATGGCTAATCTGGTGGGTTGCTTTGATTTCATAAATAAATTAGTTTAGTCTCCTGAACAGGGAGAGAAACATGAACCAGTGATCTCAACAGCTCTGCTGCCCTGCATTACCGGGAGGGCCTTGCTTAATTAGAAATGCCATTTGTTTTGATTACAAGGTTTTATGTGAGTAGAACCAAATTTTACCCAAATACACTGGTGGAGTAAGGACTCGTATAAAGAACCACAGCCACGGATGTTTTCCAATTGAAATACTAGACACAGGTTATATGTTAAGGGGTGTAGGTAAGGCACCAAGGGCTGGGAGCAGAGCTGGGGGTGCAGACCAGCACCCCCCAAGGGTGCCCTGTGTGCAGGCTGTGTTAGCACTAGTTGCTGTTACCTTACAACCGCCAGGTCACTGCTGACAGTGTACCACACAACAGCATGAGTTTTGCTTGGGAACAAACCACAGGAATTTTTTTTTCTCCCCTCCCTTCTGGATAGAAACAGCTCATTAAATATTTAATTTTTCAATTAAAGAGTCACTTTGAAAAAACAAAAGTTAATATTCATCCTTTTAACACATGGTGGGTTCAGAGGAGCCATGCTCTTCGCACGCATCAGAACCAGAGCTCGGACATGAGCAGAAGCTGTTTCAAATGCATCTGAACTGCATGATGTGGGGGGGGGAAAAAAAAAAAAGAAAAGAAGTGCTTCAATCAAAATAAATACAAATCCCCCCAAAACTAAAAAGGTAGCATGTGAAATAGTAGTATTTTTTAAAAAGTGTGTTTAAAATAAAGTGTTTCAGGTGTTATTTGAAATCATATTTAAACTAAAAGCTCGTAAAATAATTAGGCAAGACGACAAATGAAATCTTTAGATTCCACAGAAACATTTTTGTTTCCATTAGCCAGAGAGTGGCAAAAGATTTTCAGTCTGATTTTACAAAAACTCCTTCAAATTTTCACTGTTGCCGTGCAGCCCGTTTGCTCTATTACAGAAGGATAAGCTAGTGATGAGCCTGGTGCTTTGAAATTTCAATTGCAGTGTGCCATCCCTGAGACAGCTCACACAAGTCTTTAACCTCTTTGCATCCCACTTCTTTCTCTGTAAATGGACGTGGTGGCACTTCTCTTCCTTCCACCTGTTGGGAGGAGAAATGAAGACTCTAGTGCAGATCACACAGGCTTTTTAGATAGACCAAAGCAGCCCCATGAGCTGGTTTTGTGGTCCTGCTCTCCATGGAACTGGAATTACAAAATTAAACTGTTCTGTAAAATTAAACTGCTCTGTTCAGGTTGAAACTCCAGAGGAGTTTTGCTTCATGGTTTTTGTGAAGCTGGGTTGACAGATGCACTAGAGGCAGACCCTTCCACCTGGGAAGGTCGTTTCCTTGGGACATAACATTCCTATTTATGGAACCTGTTTTAGTACTTCTTAAAAAATTGCCTACAATTAATGCTGCTAAAATTGTGTGTTCAGCAGGAGGGAAAGCTGTGCTTTGACACAGCTCAGGAAAACTAGAGCCAGCTGAAAGAAATATCATCTCACCTTGAACTTTAGGCAAAATAAAGACACTTCTAGTGACAGAAAAGTTCATTAGAAAAAGCTGATACAAGTGGCAGGGAGATGGGTGGGCCTGTTAGCATGGTCAAGTGTACTTTGAAGCACTGTAGGTTTTTAAGATCTCTCAGCTAAGATAGTCAGACGCCTGTATGGATATAAAGTACAGAATTTCTCCCATTCATTGCTCTGTTGAGCCTGTCAACCTGTATTTCACTAAGGCAAGTAAAACATCCAATCCCAAAATGAAAGCTTAAAATAAATAAATCCAATGCACGCTGCTTCTATTGCATCCCATACTTATCAATTTTGGCAGATGAAAATGTGCCTTATTTGGCCCAAATCATGTATGATGTGTTTCAAGAAACATGATGCCCCTGCTCACATTTTTCATGATCCTTCAAGCACAACTGAAGCGCAATTTAGTCTAAAATAGCCAGGTTCTGCACTCAGCATTCAGGATATTGAGAGCATGATCCCACAGCACCAAAGTCAACTTACTTTATGGCACTGGCATCAGTGTAAGCAGAAGCAGGCATTAGTCTGTGTCACTCATAGTCTAATCAGGGAAGAGCTGTTCCAGCCTCTAAAAAAACCCAATATTTCATGGGCATTTGGAGTGCAACACAAAGGAAAAGGAGGTACCTAGGCTATATACACTCACTGTAAATGAAAGGTGATTGAGGATCTGGACACAGTAAGTTGGGCATATATCACTCAGTAAGATTCACAGAGTATTTGGTTGAATTTCAGAAAGTGACTCAGCAGAGTTTTATTATATGGACAGTTGCATGCAGGGACCCATCTCAAGCCTCCTTTTTCTAGCGTCATCCCTGTTGAAGTCAGGGTGCCCCGCCAACATATTTACTCCAGTTATGTTATGGCTCCTGTTTGACATGCCAGTGGGCACATGCTCCCAAAGTTTTGGCAAAGATGACTCAAAGAGTAGGACAGCGGACGGATCATGCTCTTCATAAACATGGACCCCTTGTCCTCAAAATCATCCTATTAACAAACCCAGTGTGGGTACAGAAGAGAAAAAACAGTCAAATTTCTATTTGTTCTTATGTATATGCAGTAGTAGCTAGGTGACTGGGAGAGAGGGGCATGCCAGAGTGGGAAGCTCTCTATGGAAACAGAGCAGATACTCTGGCCTAAAGCTTGCAGTTTCACTTCTTTCCTGCTCCAGCCTGAGCTGTTGCTGCCCAGTGGCTCCCTCCAGCATGTTGCGGAGTATGAGGCATAAGATATCCACCAAGGGAAGGGAAACGCTACCACTTCTTTTGTGCAACAAATCAACAAGAAAAACAGTTTAAATTTTGACCATAAGACAACGAAGATTTACCATCGCCCATGACTAAACTATAGATTTTATATATTAAAAAACCCTGCCAAATCATTTCAAAGAAAAGAGTGAGTTGGGAGTTCCTGTCTCTGGACCCTGTTCTTGGTCCACTACTCCAGTCCCAGTTGTCCTTGTGATAAATACAAATAAACTGTTACAGAAATAACATCAGGCTTAAAACTTCTCAGTCAAGTTCCCTCAGTATGCTGCGGCAAGGTCAAATCTGTGGGGGTAACGTATTTTCATTACCTCTTTCGGTGGTGCCCTCTGATGCCGCAAAGCACTCCAGCATTCTTCCCAGTGCCGAGCGCTGGCGTTTCAAAGGACACAGCTTGTTCAGGATCAAAATACACGGCAGTTGTTGCCCTTTCTATTTAGGCCTTAAGCCTTGAATCAACAGTAAGAATCCTGGACATGGGAAAATACAGTGCTGACAAATACGTAATTCAATTAAATAGGCTGACATTGTTTAAGCAATAGCCCTTTCCTCTGATCCATCTCTTTCAGAACTCTTTGTCTTAATATTATGGCCTACTTGAAACACTTGAGCTCATGAATGGATTAAAGAGGGTTTCATTTGTTTTATTTATTATTTTTACTGCTTTGCTTGGCTTTTTGCAAACAGGGGAGGCACAGCCCTCATTTAGAATTCACTGTAACATGCACATTCTTCCCTCCTCCTCTGCTGAGAGGAGAAGGGGGAAAAAAAACAACAACAAAAAGATCGCAACTGTTTCAAAAGTACCAAAACTCTTGGGTAATTCATCATCAACTTTGACTGATTAAGGAAAGTGGCTTTAGAGCACAAGCATTTCAAAACCTGGATAGGATACACATTGACTGCAACAGTAAGTTGCCAGATTTAAAAAAAACGGGAAGTATTTTACCCAATTACTTTTTGCTCAAAATTATGCTAGAGAGTCAATATTGCATATTTGCCTTTTTAGCTTGCATTCTGCTTAAATTCAGTCTTTGATTTTAAAGAGCAAGCCCTTGCACTCTCCCAAATGTGATTTCAGTATTGTACTATCTCACTGTGATAGTTGTGTATCCCTTGAAATGCATCGGTGGTGCATTGTATCAACAAGGACTCAAGCTTCCATTTATCTTCAAATATTTCACAATCCACTGCTGTATATTCTCAGTTTCAATTTTTGCTTTCAAGTTTGGCCACCATGTGTGTAGCATTAATTTCTCTGTTCACATGTAATTCATTCAGGGACTTACACCAGCTGAGAACCACATATGGAGGCCCAGATTTACAGAGCTTTTATTTTGTGCCATGGAAGCCTACAAGAAACAATTTTCTATTTGAATATTGAGTGTTTACAGAGGTCTTGTTGTTCACTAGAGACAGCGGATTATGAAATCATATTCTGCAAGAATCCTATGCAAAAAAACCTGACTGCAACATTTATTAACTCCTCTTTGTTCAAGTGCTCACTGGGTTTTTACAGGGCAATTGAACATTGCTTCTCCTCTCTTGGGGTTTGTTGTTCATTGTTTTTATTTACTGCTTTTTAAAAATTGTTGGTCCAGCTTCAGCCAGTTTCTCTTGTGTCTGCTGTTACCACAACTCTGAGTGACCAAGCCCTGGCAGCAAAGACATAGGTGAGGAGTGGGACGTGGGATGTGGGTCTCAAGCAGACCAACACCTGTGCTCTGAAGCTTAGCACAGCTTTGCTACTACTTTTTCTGGAGCTGAAAATATGCATGGGGATCTTTTTTGATGAGAAGCAGTCAAAAAATTGTATGAAGGGTATTCATACCATACAACTCACTAAGGTCTCCAGTGCAGGTACCTGTACCAGGCAACTAACACTTGGGGTTGAGAATATGCTCCTGTTTTATCACATTTGTGTCAGCTCCAAATGAAGATCTCGGAGACCCTTCTGTAGTGCTCATTTAGGCTTGTTTTGAGAAAATAATGACACATATGCAGTGACTAATGACCCACATAATGAATCCTGTAGCTCGTTATTTATCAAGATTTCAAGGGGAATGGAGCATTTTGATGGAAAGCAAGAAATCTGAAGTTAAACCTAATGCTGACAATGATCCTTGGAGGGATGCTTCAGGGTTAAGCCTACCTGTGTCAGAGACCTAGAGGGAACCCTGTGTGCTCCTGGTCATTTGGGAGGGGAGCTGGAGTGGAGGTTAAGCATCCCCAGCCTCCCATGGGCTTCTCCCCACATCCCCTGGGGTCACCCCCTCCCAATTGCTACTAGAGGTAGCAGAGCTGGGTAGACACGAGGCCTGGTCTTGGGGAGCCCTGACAGCCGTGCTGGTGAAGGACAGAAAGTGTAAATTGACTTTAATTAGGGATCACCCATGTGGCCTCCAATGTATCAGTTTAAATCAAACATTAGCAACTGTCAATTTCTTCTTTCACCCAAGACCCAAATCCTGTAAACACAAGGACCATAACAAATCCCTGAAGCAGGTTTCAGCGCACATATATGGAAAACATACTAAACTATAAATACTGTATACCATATGGCATCGAGATTATCTAATTTCACTTCATAACTGGTGATAAAATGACCAATCAACTGATGTGCAGAATGAAATGCCAAGCCAACGATTCAGCTAGCCTTAAGATGGCTCTGAGGTTTCATTGTATCCCATTGCATCCCTAAAAACAGGCACATACCTCTTTCGCTGACGCGGGTGTGTAGACACAGTGGGAATCTGTGCAAGACTAGATCTGCCTTCAGAGCCAGAATTTCTCCTCATTTCTCTGCAGCTGTGTTAAAGGTGAAGAAGCTAGGAGGACACCAACAGTGCCAGAGGAGAAATTTTGAACTCTCCATTTATTTATTTATATAAAAAAGGTGTTTGGGGCAGGTACCACTCATTCCTTGGCTTTTACTGAGACCAGAGGTTCATCACTAAGGCTCCTAAGCTCTACTACAATACAAACAACTGGAGAACTTCAATGTGTACTCGTTACCACCACACCTTCATCCATTTTTTTCCTCACTACTAAAATCATTGAATCATTACACCAACCAGAGCTCTACTGTTCTGCTTCCCATAACTGTAAAGAGCTCCTACTCTGGCAGTGAGCCATCTGAAAGAGCCAGAAAATGGAAGATCAGCGCTTTGAAGACCAAAATCAAAGTTACTGATATATTCCTAAGTTGAAGAAAAGGGATTTCATCATTTGCTGAATTCATGGTGGCAAAGAGAGGAACCACCAGGGAACTGTTGAAGGCTGTCTCTAATAGAAATCACAAAGCAGTCATGATGCCTGAACATTCACATGCTTGGGGAGAACATAGTGGATATAACCTTCTTGGAGGCACTGGAAGTTAAACGACTCCTGGAGTAATGGAAGAGATTAAAACCACACAAAGCTTTAAAAATTAGTCTAAATCCAAAACCAGCTTATTTCAAAGTTAAACACCAATGTCATCGGCTCTGATTTTGGGGGGGGCTTAGCCCCAGAAGCAGAGAGATTGATCAGTTCACAGATCCGTTTCCCAGTAGAGTGCTGGAAAATGGCTTTGTTGGCTCATTTAAAATTAGCTTGGGTACAGCAGTTATGAATATACTGTGCTGAAAATTGTGCACTGAATGACAAACAAATAGGTTGCTATGATTTGATGCTATTTTAATAGCTGGTGATTAACCAAATGAATGCCATTTGGTCTGGCCTGATTTGCCAAATGGTTCCTCTCTCCTACCAGCCAGGTAGTTGTAAAGAAGTGCCCCATACAACCATGCACTATTACCATATTAAACTCCAATAAAACATTTTTTAGAGGAATAATAGCATATTGTAGGGTATATACTCACTTATATCAATCCCAGCATTGATCATCTCATAGACAACTGAGGGAAGAGCATTTTCTAGCAAGCCATACTGAGAGTTTGTCTTTGATGTGAAGTTAAGGTCGTCTTCATCAGAACCATTGAGATATTTCAAATGGATACATGCTTAAGATTCCCCATTCACCCCAAAAGCATCTACTGAGACAAACCCAGATTAACATGACCCTAGCTAGTCTGGACAAACTGCTTCCTTGCCTTAGTTATCAAGAAGACGTCATCTGATGAAGCCCAGAGCTTGTCATACTCCCATAATAGCTTGATTTTCTATGCAGTGGTCTTCAGCTTGAGGACTGCTGAGTGGCGATTTTTATTACTGAATTCATTGAGACTGAAAGCCTGCAAAGGACAATGCATTGCTAATAATAAACCAGGAGCAGAACAGGAATCGAATCCTTTCCTGTTTTTTTGTCCAGTCCAAAATAGGTTTAATTTGTGTCCACCATCAGTGTAGGCAGAGATCCTTTCCCAGATACCCCCATGCTAGCTGCAGAGGTGGTGGCCCTGAGATGTTCATCCTTGCTCTCCACTGGAGATTGCCCTGAGACGATGGGTGTGAGTTCTGTCAGCTCGCAGCCCAGGCAGGGTGAATGAGGTTCGCAAAGACGCTGCTGCCCAGCACAGGAACAAAGCTTCTGCATTTCAATAACAGCAGCTACAGCAGAGCTCGTCCTGCCCTGTATTAATGAACTAGAGAGATGCAGCATCCAGTCCACTTTATAATTTTATGTCTAAATTTTGTTTTATCTGTATAACTTGGAATTTTGCTTTTTTTATTTTTTTAATATGGGTTATTTTTATAAGAGAATGCTCTAATTGGCACCCTGGCGCCAACAGAAGTATGTCTCAGGTGTACAGGGCCAATGCCTTGTTGTGTCCCCTCAGGGTGCATTAATTAGCACTGCTGCACTCGCTCATATTGCTGCCCAGTTCTAGCTAATGCCAGAGGTTAAACTGTCCCCTGACTGTGTCACCAATTTAAACTCTGAATAGCTCTTCATATGTACAACACGTTAGTATTTCCCTTATCAGGGTGCTGATACTGAACATGCAAATTTCTGAGCGATATCTCAAAGGTTTGCCTTTGCTCCAGCATTAGTTCCCTTTTACTTTACTATTTTTTAACTAGTCATTTACTCTGTACCACAACTGAACAAAAAAGATAAGAAAAATAGTAACACAATGTAAAAATTCCAAATTCCTTGAAAAATTGATTTAAAAAAAAAAAAAAAAGAAAAGGATGGTTAAAAGGGTTTCTTACTCAGTAATTTTAATGATCCTCACTTAAACTTCTCCAGGTCCTTTATAAATTACTCAGACCCAGTGTTACAAAATGCTTTAGCGTGTATATTTCTCTGTGCAGGCAGTTGGGGATCTTCTTGTGTACTTTAAAAAAAAGTGCAGGTTAAAGTCCTTTTCTGAATTGCACAAAACAGCAGGGTAATTTTTGCCCCTATTCTATGAAAGATGAAATGAGGACGTGGGAGGTTTTAATGTCAATGTTATCAGAAGACTCCACAAATTGTGATTTCTTCCACCTTTTGGGACTGACTGTCAGAGGCACCAGGCAACACCACCTTCTTCTGCTCCTGTGGCAAGACAATGCTTCCTTCTTCCCCAGACAAGCACCATTCCTGCCTTATCGGAGAAATTTGCATTTCATTTCTCCGTTACATGAGATAGCTGGTTGTGTGACTGCACAAAGAGGGGCTTTGTCTCCTAAGCAAAGGCAGGCAAATAACTAGCTATTGAAATTTAAAAGGAAAGGAATAATGTGACAAAATGCCACGTTGCTGGAATGCTTCTGCTCACAAGCGTGCCTGCACAGATGGAGCAAAGCCTTGTCACCAGTGACCTTGTTCGCTCTTCCGCACCAGCTGCATTTTCCGAATTCCTTACTCCTACTGCAGCTCGGGACCTTCCCTTCTCTGCGGTATTGCAACTTGCCAGCATGCATCTCTGAAAGGGAAGTCTTGAGCAAATCATTTAAAAAGAAAAAAAAAAAATCACAGAGGAAATTTGTATCACATCAACGTGCCAAGTCAAGCTATCTCTGTGTTGCTGTGGCATGATTTTATCACCTGCCCTTCGATGACTGGCAATTTCAGACTGCCTCATCATCACAGACATGGTCCAGAGCTACCAAGCCATAGTATTGAATCACCTGGTCCTACCCAGCAGTTCAAAATCAGCCATTCATAATGGGATTTTTTTTTAATGCAATTTTAATAAGAAATTTGGATTAGATAACTATTTCATAATTTTTGACTTATTAACTACAGTAAACATGAATCCAAATGACAAACCAGATCATAAGACACCCAGCATGTTGGGAGTTTCTTGACATCTCCCAAAACCTTGGACGCAGCAGGTAGATGAGCTGTTGTGACTTGTACTGGCAGAAGAGATGCAGTGGCATGAGCTAGCAAAGGTGTGGGACCACTGAGGAGCTCTTGATATGTTTTCTGCTTATTAGCATGTACTGATGCTTATGCTGCCTCCGTGTTGTCTATGGTGGCTTTTACAACTACACTTGCCCCACACTAGAATAACACGTTACTGCTTGCACTGGTAAATCCATTTGGTCCATTTCTATTCTCATTTATGCGTTCTCCCTTCTTTTCCATCCTGCTTGGTGTCTGGGATCTGTGTTTGGTAATTTCTGTAAGCCTAGATTATATATCTTCCTGTTGGGTTGCAGCAGGGGAAGGGTGAGATGCCATCACAGAGGGGTTTGTGACAAGTCCTCAGCTATGAGTGCACTGTGCAGAGAATGGGGATGCAGTCCACGACCCCATCAGCACAGGCACGCTTCAGTGCTACTGAACCACTGTGCGTAATCACCTGTGCTCATCAGGGCACTTCCAGGGCTGCTCTACATCCCTCTGCTTTGCCTCACCTCTGGCAGGTGGCAGTGAATACAAATAGCTATGAATACATGGACTCAAACAGCCTTATAGGAGGAGAGCATCTGCATGGGGACCTCAGCACCCAGCCCATGTTGTGTCCTGCCCAGTGCAACACAACCCGGTTGTTGTCGTTTAACCCCAGCCAGCCACTAAGCACCATACAGCCGCTTGCTCCCTCTCCCACGGTGGGATGGGGGAGGGAATCGAAGAGTAAAAGTGAGGGAAGTCATGGGTTGAAAAGGCAGTTTAATAGATAAAGCAAAAGGTAAACAAAAAGTAAAAGCAAAATAAAATAAATAAAAAGTAAAAAAAAAAATAGGTAAAGCAAAAGCTGCACATGCAAACAAAGGAAAACAAGGAATTAATTCACTACTTCCCATTGGCAGGCAGGTCTTCAGCCATCTCCAGGAAAGCAGGACTTCATCACACATAACAGTTACTTCGGAAGACAAAGCACCATAACTCCAAACACTCCCCCTCTCCTTCTTCTTCCCCCAGCTATATATGCTGAGCATGACATCATATTATGTGGAATATCCCTTTGGTCAGCTGGGATCAGCTGTCCCAGCCTTGTCCCCTCCCAACTTCTTGCGCACCCCCAGCCTCCTCACTGGTGGGGTGGTGTGAGGAGCCAAAAAGACCTTGACTTTGTGTAAGCACTGCTCAGCAATAACGAAAACATCCTTGTATTATCAACACTGTTTCCAGCACAAATCCAAAACATAGCCCCATACTAGCTACTATGAAGAAAATTAACTCTACCCCAGCCAAAACCAACACACCAATATTCCCCATTTTTGCTCTAGGAGCTTCTTTAAAAGTCAGATTAAAAAACATCAAGCCAGGAGAATAATTCTCAAACACTGAGCCCAGTCTTAACCAGGTAAACTCTTTCAGCCTGCAGCATAAGCAAAGACCATGGGATCACACAAATTGTAATTAACTTGCTAAAGTAGGTCAGAACTGTGTGTATGCCAGTGCAGAGGTACTCTGGCTTTAATGATTTCAAATATTTTGAGAAGTAAACTGAAAACACTTAGTCAAATTAAATGTTTTCTTTAAGCTGTCAGCATTGCAAGCATTGCCAAGATGAACAGGATAAATTGGATTAGATGCAGTCTATATGCTTCAAATCCTAATAGCAAAGGAGCCAAAATGTAAAGTAGTGCACAAAGGCAAAGCAAATATTATATATTGTCTGTAAAGCAGCAGATCTCAGTTTACTGATTAGCCAAATAGTTTGAAATAGCATGACTCATCTCTAGGGAAGCAGAGTGTTGCTGCTGGCTCTCATGCAACCCGGTTTGTAAGAGTGCGACAGTCTCCGCCTGCTAAATCATGGGGTTTACAGCTGAGAAAACAGCATGATTTTGATTCAACCCAGGGTAAGCCCTGCCACTGCAGTCTGGCCCAAAACAATGCAGGCTTAAATACAAACTTAAAAAAAAATATATGCAGGTGGTATATTTAGGTTAAATATGAAAGTGAAATCACGTTACACAAGGTACCCATGTAAGTCTTTGGCCGCTAGTTATCAATGGGCAGGGATGCAGCATTTAGGTTATAAATTGGGAGAACAATATGAGGTGGTGGAGGTGGATGAGGAGCTTCATCAAAACAGCAACATGTCACTGCACTTGTCCCTCCATCAGAGACAGAGCTCCTAGGGAGGAGCAGAGAGCACCGGTCCGGAAATCACTCTCAGAAGGAACACACAAACCAATTCAAGAGCTGGAAACAGAGTTAGAAACCTGTGGGTTGTGTGGGGTTCATTGGTGGTGGGAGAGACAGTGACAGCTAAAGCTTTGAAGGGAGCACCCAGAGATCTGACTGTCACCTTCTGTCCCCTCCAGTCATCAATAGTCAGGACATAAAACCCCTTTCACAGACTGTGCTCCAATTTTGAAGTTTCTTGCCTCCACTTAAGAGCTGCTCAGAATCTTTTTCCTCTACTGGATAGAAATGATCCTCTTAATTGCTAGCCTGGATTTTCTCATGGTGGTTTAAGTCTGTTTGGTTTTGTGCCAATATTGTCTATTAACCTAAATAGTTTAGGTTTTATTTAGCCCTCTGTTTATTCCCTCAAGATACTTGAAGGTAACTCTATCTGTTCAATAATCCAAGCTCTCAATCCTCTCTAATGATAGACCCTCCATTCTTCTGATCGTGCCATTAGTTTTTCTCCATGCTTGTTTTGGTTTGACTTTGTCTTTCTGGATCTTGCATGTCCAGATGATGCCCGCCCAGTGCTCTGAAACAGCAAATACTTAATTCATGCTAGAAATTCATGACTGATTGGAGGTATGAGTACTAAGCACCTTAGAGTTAAGGCTAAAGGGTCTCCAAGTTGCCTTGCTCACCCCACCTCTTTATCCTCATTCACCAGCTCTGAAAACAAGGCACAAAAAATTTGCCAATGTCTTGGAAAATGAGTCAATGGCAAAATCAGGAATAAACCCCAAGTAAGCCATTTACTTCTGCAACATGAATACAAATATCAAACAAGAGTATCTAAAACATCAACAAATTATGATAAGTAGCTAAAATGCAGAAGTTGTCATCACCATGTCTGGACAGAATTTTGACAAGTCCTCAGATAAATCTTCTCTGTCTCCTTTTTCCACAGAAAGTTGATATTTTGAACAGAAATTCTCAAGTCAAAAGATATACATCATTTCAGTTCTAGCAAGAAAAAAAAAAAAGTAGACATACAAAGCAGATGCTTTTTGCTAAAGCTTTTTTACATAAAAACCTATTCTTTCATTGTGAATTTGGTTCAAAAATTTTCTGAACAGCTCTAAACAGTAGAGGTAAATGTGATTCCCAGTGGAGACAGACTACAGGTGCATGTTAGCATCTGTTCATCTGACAGTGTACAAATCCTTTAAAAATAATAAAAGGCTTCTGTTTAGTTAAGGAGTGCCACCAAGCATTATAGAGGGATCAACTTCAAAGTTCAGCTTTAAAAATGTACGTATTAAAATAAGAAATATCAGTTATGTAAGGAAGGATGTTTGCATGTAGCATTTAATCTTATAAATTGAGCAGGTTTCAATGCTCAAAGTGACTTATTACCATGCCCAAAATCAACTGCATCTTTAAGAAAATTAAAAAAAAAAAAAAAAAGCCCTAAGAAAACTGAAGGGATCTCATGGAATATGTTTTAGAGGATCCAAGAGGCAAAGACCCAACTTCCGCAAATGCTCGATGCAGTTGATCTCAAGGCAGATACATATTATTTAACAGCAACTAGGAGGCATCTACTTACAGAAGCAATGCCCACCAGAAGCAATATTCAGACAGGCAGTATAACACTAGCAGTGATTAGAAAGTCTACTCTGCCTATGGGATGAGTAACTGTGCTGCTGTGAGAAAGAGCAGAAAATCAAGGAAAGCTCTTTCCTATCTCAGAAGTTGCTGCTATTGCAGGTGGGGTAAAAACCCCTAAAAGCAGGTGGAGGAGGAGAGAAGCAGGTTTTGAACTTGAAAGAAAGATTAATATGTTGAAGTAGAGCTCTTCTCCATCCAATGGCTTGAACAATAATCTAAGTTTCATAATAAGTTTGGTATCTGTACTACAATAGAGTAGCTGCTGTGGTAGAGAACTGAATGAGAACAAGTCTGGACAAAACATGTCCAAAATACAAACAAAGAAGTTGTTTCTTTTTTCTCCCCTATATAATGAATGCATTTTACAAGATGATGGTCTTTTAATGCTTTTTCGTTTCTCCAAGCATGCATGAGAAGAACAGCAGGGAGAAACTGTGTCATGTTCCTTTGCGTATTTGAGCACAGTTTCAAAGTAAAGTCAGGAAGGTGCATGGCAAAGAAATTGCCCAGAAAAACATAACATTTAAATAATGGGTCCACTTAAGACAGCAAGGATAATAGGGCAACATGAGTTGAAGGAATTTATTCCAGGTAACTCAGTGCAGCAGCCAGAGGGGTCTAGGCTGCAGTCCTGAAAATCTAAATGGTCTGAAATCACTCCCCAAAACAGACTAGTTGGTATTTGTTTAGGATGCCTGTTACAGTTAAGTTACAGTGTTATGTCATTGCACAGTTGTGCATGCAAGCCCAGCAAAACCAAGGTGAGTAAATGCACCCCAGACAGGAGCACTTCTGCAATACAAACTACTGACTTACAAGTCTCAAAATAAAAAATACTCATTATATGTGTAAATTACTCTGTGAGACTACTAAATGCTGTGTTTGTGATGATGAACAAAGAAGTAGAAGCAATATTTTAAAAGAGTATCTTCTATTTTGATTTTTTCCTTTCTAAATGTGTGCCAAAAATCACAGCTGAAATTAAGATAATCTTTCACTAAACTTACTTTAATAAATTTTTAAAAAAATAATATTAAAGCAGTACCTTTAGGCCACACTTTTATAGAAAGTCCGGCTATTGAATAGGATGATGTCACCCAAAATACCGGTCTTTGAAGGGGTCAAAATCAGCTTTTGACAACTATAGCTGTTTCTGCAGCTGCAGGGAGAACATTTTCTTCATGTCAATTTGTATTTCATTCCCTTCAGCTCAATAGCTGATTCATTCAAGTTCAGACACTGACGAAGAGCTGAGATGCAGGAATGTTTGTTTTCTCTCTCCCAAATGAAGAGGGCAGACCAGCGTTAAAGCATGATCCACTATTTCTAAATCCCTGAGGGACAAATGGTGACAGAACGATCAGATTGATTAACTTGAGACATTTTTCCTTTGTCAATAATTTATCAGTTTTTGAAAATACAAGGTATTTACCTTTATTTTGTGATACATCAACAAAATTCACAAAATTCACACCGCTTGAGTTAGCAAATAAAAATGCCTTCATAAAGCTAGTGGTTTGTGATTTTGCTTGAATTAGTTTCCATCCAAAACCACTTTGTCATGAATCAGAAATGAAAAAAACCATCACAGTAATTGGAAGGATCAAGCAGCATATCCTAAGATGAGGCAGGGCAAACAGGGACAGGTAGAAGGCCTGATGTCAATGGGGAAACAACAGAGGCTCTGCAGCTTTCATGGGTCCCGGTGATTTAAATTATACCCACTTGCTCAATCCTCTTTCGCTGAGCTGGAGTTTAAGGCTTTTAAAGTGAAGTATGAGATGATTCATTAAAGGCGATCTATTGCCTCCTCATATCATCTCTATAGACCTAGACAGCTACTTAATGTGTATTGTTACATTATTTACATGTATATGCCTTGTATGACCTGCCTGTTCCTCATGAACAAGTACCAAATGTCCTGTCCTGCTGGTGAACAGTAAGACTGAACCTCTCCTAAGGAATATAACTCCCTGCTCCAAATGCTGAACAAGTTTTAAAACATATTATTTAAATCAAAACTGAGAAGCCTGACAATTTAAATCACTTTTGATTTCATTAATTCTCATAAATGAGGAAGGAAAAAAAAAGAGAGAAAGAAGGTTCAAACATTGCCAGAAAGATGAAAAGTTTATCCTACCAGTACGCACATAGGAGGTGGATCTCCAGATTGCATCCAACTGGAAAAAGGGATCCACCATGACTCTCGTCCTTTGTATCACCCCATGTGGTGGAGCCTGGGCAGCCGCATATGTCAGCTCTGTGCCAACACTTTCGGCATCCATTGCACAGAGATTCTAGCTGATCCTACCTCCAGACACCCATCCCTGCCTGCAATCCTTGCTACAGCTCTCACCCACGTAATCTGGAAGGAATAGGAAAGGAAGATAAGGGAGAGATTACTTCCAAGTATAAGTGAAAATTAAGCAAAAATACTATTTGTCTTCATGTTCCAACACACACTGTCCCCTCCCCATGACAGCAATGTGGGAACCTCTGTTACAGAGAAGTCCTCTTGGCTGGTGCCCTTAAAGAGGCACTGTATTTAGAGTCATTTGTACTCACGGACCCTTATTGGATTATCATGGTCAACAAACAGTATGTGTTTGTAACTCTCTGGGGTAGAAATGCCTGTCAGAAAGTAGACAGCACACTAATTTTTCGTTACTAAGCTTGTTCACCTGTGGTTTCCAGTCATGCTCAATTTTATTTCCAGTCATGTTGAATTTTATTACCTGATCTTTTTGTTTCCCATCAGCCAAGATAAAGATATTGTACCATCAAGTGAGTCAACTTTTCAGAGAAAATTCCAGGTTTTCATTATATTTTCAGGGTTCATAGATAGCTAGAAAAATAAATAGTTCAGCAAAAGACCAAAGCATTCCGCCAAAGTATTTCATAGGACTTCAAATTTAGGTACTGAATGCTTATGTTGTTTACCAGCCTGATCAGTCCATAGTCATCATGGCACACCATGGCTATGTACTCCCACCAGGGAAAGGAAAGCTCATAAGGAAATCAATGGAGATGCAGCTTCACCAGATGCCCGAACCCACAAAGAATGTGAACACAAGCCATCCACGGAAACATATCCAAAAGAATAATCTTACATAGGGTTTATGGAAATAGCACCAGGCATTTCTCCGTGTGCAGGTAATTTCAAAAGGTCTGTAGTTAGAGAAAATAATAAGGAATGGCAAAACCCCCAGCCTTTTCCAGTTTTGTCTACATACTAATTCCCAGTCCTGCAAAGGCTTAGACTCATGGTTCACATCTATAAATGGGGCTTTTCAAATTGCCTGTGTTCTGCCCCAAATCCTGCAGCCAGTTGTTCCTGCTGGTGGGTTTCCAGCAGCTCCCAAGTTCAGAGGGGTCTTGGTTTTACTACTGACTAGTCACCAGCTGAAACTTAGGCCATATGAATGGGGGCCCATCTGACAGCCTTATTAACACAAATG